>OZ025301.1:137411683-137679570 GCA_964019185.1 Maratus speculifer
ATTTAAATGTTGTTAATATACATAGTAATGCTCTATTAAAGAACTGCTGATTACCAATTTCGACAAATTATATAAAACGCCAAACTACTCAAGTAGTACCGAACTGCGTAAAAGAAACATCCTTATAACTTTTAAAAAATAATAATTCTATTAACTAACAATTAACTGCGTCGGATTAAACGTCTCATTTCCAATTAAAATATACCTCTGAATTGAAATTTGAATGAAATACAGGGTCATGAAAAATCGAAGAATGTGGAAAACAAGATTACAAATATCTCGGCAACTAATAATCCGATCGACTTCGTTTTATATGCAAAATGTGTGTTATTTTATTGCCTTTTACGTCCATTCCTTAGAACAAAAAAATTCGAAAATTTTTATATACCTTTCATCAGAACGAATTTTTCGAGAGTCCGAAAAAAATAGTTCCGGATAATCGAGGTTGCTGATATTAAATAGGCTTCGTCCCATTCTTACATACTAACTGCATACAAAATTTCAAGTCTCTATCTCAATTTGTTCGGGAGATAGAGCGTTTACAGACAGACAGACTGACAGACAGACAGACAGACAGACGGACGGCAAAAATTTTTTTTCTAAAAATATATTTTTCGGAATCTCCACCATCTAAAACGTGTATATCCGTCAAGAAAAATTCGATTTTTAAAACGATTGCAAGTCTTACCCTATACTACGTATGATGGGTAAGTGATTATGGTCGGAGTATGGATGTCCGTACGTGGTGCAGTAACGAGATTGACAAAATCACGTTACCCGTATAACGTACGGGTACACCAGGGAAGCGGTTAAATAATCAGTTCTGCCGCAGGCAGCTTCTATTGGCACCATTATTCAAATTAAAAATAGATTTTGTAGTATATTTATTTTGCATACGATTTTATAATGTTAAATATTTTTTCTCTGAAATAGTTTTGCGAGAAAAGAATTACCGTAATACCTCGATTTATATCAGTGATTCAATCCAAGACTAGCGATGTAAATGGAAACTGACGCAAGTCGGAGTACATTTGTAGATATGTAAAACAAAGAATAAACTAGACGTTGGGGGGGGGGGGGCACCGTAATACTTATCCATCATAATATAAAATATGAAAATAAAACTCAGGTAAACTATCTATTGCAATTCCAAAATAAAATTTAAATGCATAAAAACGCATGAAATACAGGGTCATGAAAAATCGAAGAGTGTAGAAAATTGGATTACAAATATCTCGGCAACTAATAATCCGATCGACTTCGTTTTTTGTACAAAATTTGTGTTGTTTTATTGCCTTTTACGTCCATTCCTTAAAATAAAAAAATTTGAAAATTTTTATATACCTTTCATCAGAATGGATTTTTCGAGAGTCCGAAAAAAATTATTCCGGATAATCGAGGTTACTGATATTCAATAGGCTTCGTCACATTCTTACATACTAAGTACATACAAAATTTCAAGTCTCTATCTCAATTTGTTCGAGAGGTAGAGCGGTTACAGACAGACAGACAGACACACAGACGGACGGACGGCATTTTTTTTTCTTCTAAAAATATGTTTTTCGGAATCTCCAGTATCTGAAACGTGTAAATCCGTCAAAAAAAATTTTTCGACTTTCAAAACGATTGCAAGACTTACCCTATACTACGCATGATGGGTAAGTAATAATAAAAATTCCAAAAGCTAATGAACATATTCAACTGTGTTTAGGGATGGTGTTACACACATTTAACACTAAGAAGAAAATCGTAATCAATACAAGAATTTAGAATAATTCAATTGATTGTTAACGTACAATTATCGATACAACGGGATTGCCATTGTATTGATCGCGAATTGTCACAATGATGGCGCAACTATCTCACAACAACCCAGGTGTCTGTTTAATGAAACGCATTGTCTTCTCACGAAGTTTTAGTTTAGTGTAATAGTTTACTTAATTGTTGAGATTTTAAAATATTGTATTTGCTACAAATTTTCAAACAGATGAAATAAAACCTACATTTTGTGGCAAACCTCAGTTGTTCCGCGACCCATCAAATCATCTTTCGCGACTCACCAGTGGGTCGCGACTCATGGGCTGGGACCGCTTCTAGACATTTCTACTACCTATATACAGGATCAGTACTGCTTCTGGAAATTTGCGACCAGGAATTTCTTTGGCACCAGTATTTTACCACAGAACATCTCGACTTAAAAGAAGGTGAAATATTGCGAATTTAACCAGGCTATCTTTTTTATAAAAAAAAGTCACTGATAATTCTCCTTGAAAATTCTCTGATCCGTACGAACCCTGTATATGACTATCATTTATTTTATATAATTCTAATGTTACCCTTCCCATTTCATGTATGTTGGAGTATCGTAAAGTTTTAATCGCTTGGGGGCAAGCGATTCGTTTACGAACTACTTAAGGTGGTGCTAAGAAAACTTCGTTATTTTCAAGTTATTTTTTATTGACAAGTTTACTTTCTTTTATCAGAGTATTTTCGCAATTCAATTGCAGAGAACTTTTTATTTTAAAAAACTGATGGTAAAAGAATATTAAGACAATGATTCTTGTCGCAAAGGGGTTAAAAATAATCTGTCACAGGCAAAAACTGTTTAATTCCATTTCGCAACAATTTTTCAAAACAATAAATTTTTCGCATGTTCTTTGAGAACATTTGCAAAAGAAGTATACGACAAAATGTATTTTTTTAATAATGTTGCGAATATAGAATATAAAAATACACTTCCCAGGCAGCTTTCTAATTAAAAACTTACCCTCATGTAATTCTAACTTCCTTACTCTAACGTAGGTGCGTCAGTTCTCCATAATTTCAGAATAAAAGTCCAATAAAATCTGTTTCGAAAATGAATATGACAATTTAGAATGCCCTGGATATCCGATTGAATGAAATTAAACGTATTAACCCTTTGCGGGGCAGGGCAAATTCATTGCTTAAGTATTGAAATTAGTGACTGACACCGGAATTTGAAAACAACTTTATTTGTAAATAAGAAAACGCTATACTTCACGCATTAAATAAACCGTAATTTTCTTTAACAAAATTCCGATGCGAATGTGGCGTTTGAGAATTAAAATTAAGTGGTATATCTATGAAACCACCGCCCTTCAAGGGGTTAAATGATCTTCTAATGCCTTCTATTTGCCTGAAAATCTTCCCTTTTTGACATTTTTTTTCTATGAACATGGGTTTGGGGATGATCATTGTAAAAGCACGCAGAGACTTGTGCAAGAAAGTGCATTTTATTGCGAGACAAAATTACTTCTGAAATAATTCTCTTCGTATGCTATACTATTTAATTTCTGAATAACTGCAAAAAGAATTGATTTCAGATGTGAGCGTGACAATTTTGGTTGTTCTTATTGCAGTCGTGTTATATAATTTAGTTTATAGATGTAAAACAAAAAACAAAGCGACTATTTGCAGTCAAAATGATAATCGTGCGTGGTTGAAAATGATTTCCTATAAACTTAAATGCAGAAAAGTGTATTTCAAAAAACTTGTTAAGCATTTGGAACAATGGTATATATGTCAACGTCAGGTTTTCTTTAAACGAAAAAAATTAATATCGAAACAGAAATTTTTTTTTATTAAATGTGTGTGGACAGGAATTTTTTTATCACCAGTATTTTGCCTCAAAAAATCACTCCTTAAAAAGAAAGAGAAATACTGCATCTTTAACCGAGGTATATATTTTTTATAAAAACATACATCTTCTCTCCTTGAAAATTCCATCATTCCTATGAATCTTGTATATAATTATCGTTTATTGCATATAGTTCTAACGTTACCCTTCCCGTTTGATATAATTCTAATGTTATCCATCGCGTTTGATATATGTGGGAATATCATAAATTTTTAACTCCTTGAGGACGAGCGACCGCTATGCGTATCACTTAAGGTGAGACTTCAGAATTCTTCATTATTCTCAGCAGTTATTCTTTTTTATATAAAGTTTACCTTATTTAAATATCGCATTTTCGCAATTAAATTACATAAATTTTTGTTTTAAAAAGCTGGTTTATAAAGGTTTAAAAATTAAGCAACGGGTTCCCCGTCGCGAAGAGAATAATTATAATTTGCCACAGGGCATTTCCATGCGAACTTGTTTGTCCGTTACATACTACGAATTTTGGCTACCAGTATTTTAAAGCGAGAAAATGTGATTTAGTTTATCGAAGATATATCATCAATTGAATAAGGCGAAGCAAACTTTTCGAAAATAACGGTGGCCAACAAGTATAGTGATTTTTAATTGCGTAACAGACAAACAAATCTGCATGGAAATGCCCCACAAGCAACTACTGTTTAATTCTATTTCACACCATTTTTCAAAACAAAAATAATTTAAATATGCTTTGAGAATATTTCCAATAGAAGTATACTACAAACAGTATTTAAAAAAGCACATTTCGAATAGAATATATAAATATTGCCAGGTCAGCTTTGTAAATCAAACTTTACCCCCATGTAATTCTAACATCATCCATCTGACGTAGATGCGTCAGTTCTCCTTAATTTCAGAATAATGGTCAAATAAAGTCAGTTTCGAAAATAAAATGACATTTATAATACTCTGGATATCCGATTTAATAAAGATAAATATTTTAAATGATATTCTAATGCTTGCAATTTACCCGGAAATCTTCCTTATTTGATGTTTATTTTCTACGAACATGGGTCTGGGAATGATTATTGTAAAAGTTCGTAGAAAAGTATACGAGAAAGTACATTTTATTACCAGACAAACTTACCGCTAAAATATTTTCTTCGCATGCTGTATTATTTAATTTCTGAATAACTACTGATGTAATTGATTTCAGAAGTGAACAATACAATTTGGGTTGTTCTTATTGCAGTCGTGTTATATAATTTTTTTTATCAATGTAAAAGATAATGGATTATTTGCTGTCAGAATGATAAACATGTTTGATAGGAAATTATTTCCTATAAGCTTGAATACAGAAAAGTGTATTTCCCTTAAGTTGTTAAGCATTCGGAACCATGGAGCAATTAAGAAAAGGAACTGACATTTTTTTAAATCTTCCTACCCTGAATGGGTCTAATCGACCCAGTCCAATAATGCGTTTCATTCGATTCAAACCAGAAATTTTTCATAAAGTAAATTAAATAAATAATATAAAGATTTTAGTTAAATAGGTATGTTAAATGGGTTTAAATAAGAATTCAGGTGTTAAATATTTTAATCAAGTTTGAGTGAAATTTCAACAGGGTAGGAAGGTTAACAACTTAACTCACCAATACTTTTGAAAAAACTTTCCAACAATGTCTGTTCTTTTGCAAGTCTTTCACAGAATTTTAAATCAGTTATTACTGGTTTTTTAAAGAGATATTTTGGCCTAATTCAATACGAGAAATGCTCGGATTAAACAATACAAAGTTTATAATTAAATTATACTGGTGAGAACAATAAATTACGAATGGAGTGTGAATGCCCGTGGCAAAAGCATGATTCCAGTACGACGTATGGGCAAAACAGGAAGCGGTTTAAATTGTGAAGCATCAGCTGTAAGCTTATCCACAGGGATTCATAAACTATCGCGGCAATTTTCCACCGAGAAATTTAAGTAGAAAATTCCACTTTATTTAAACGCCACATCAAAGAAAAAAAAATGTATCAAAATTAAAGGCAAAAACTGTCATTCATTTCATTGTCCGACAAAATTACCCCTAAAATATTTCTCTTCGTATGCTATGCTATTTAATGTCTGAATAACTGCTAATGGAAATAGTTTTAGATGTGAGCTAGCCAATTTGTTTTATTTTTATTTCAGCCGTGTTACATAATTTTGTTTATCGATGTAAAAGATTATCGATTATTTGCAGTCAAAATGAAAATTGTGTTTGGTTGAGAGTGATTTCTTATAAGTTTAAATACAGAAACGTGTTTTCACGAAACTTGTAAAGTATTTGGAAGAATGGCATACATGTCAACGTCAGTTTTTTTAAAACGAAAAAAATTAACAGTGAAGCAGAAAATTTCTTTCATTAAATGTGTATGACTAGGAATTTCTTTGGAACCAATATTTTACCACAAAAAATCACTCCTTAAAATAAGGCGCGACCTATAACCCCGATGTCTCATTTTTATAAAAAAAATATTCATAACTCCCTTTGAAAATTCCCTAATCCGTACGAACCCTGTGTATAATAATCATTCATTTCCTTATAATTCTAACATTGCCCTTCCCGTTAGACATGTGTGCGAGTATCGTAAATTTTTAACCCCTAAGGTACGAGCGACTGGCATACGTGCTACTTAGCCCTTTCCGGCACACTGTGCCCAGTCCGGGATGATAATTCGCAAACACTCAACGTCCCAGCGCGCTTCACGCCAACCTCTGTAGCCAAGCGCTTTCGGGAGAAAATGAAAATGTGCGTGCAAGTCTGAAGTTCTAAAGTAAGTCTGAAAAAAAAAGACAAATTAAGTTTGTAAATATTTTTGAATTACGCTGATCTATCTTGATTAACTATGCGGCTTATTGTTTCAACTATTTTACCTTCATAACGCTAAAAACATGCATTTTAAATTTTCCAGTGTCATCCTAGCTTTTTAATAGTAATCCGAATGTAACAGCATCAGTATTCAACTAATGTAATCAATAGCACAACTTGTGTATACTGAATTAATCTACTACAGAAAAAAAAAAGATATCTTTGAATTTTGTAAGCGTATCTAATATATTCATATAAAGGGGATATAAATATTTGCAATGCAAATTTCAAACTACGATACTAGCAGTATTCAAGTATGCACGTCGAAGTTCAATTTTTCGCCAAAGCCCTTGACTAGAGGGGTTGGCGTCAAGGGCGCTTGGACGTTGAGTGTTTGCGAATTTGCGTCCGGGATATCTAATTTTAATTCCAAACTTGCAAACGGTGCCAATAATATTTTAATTAAATTTCACTTTCACAATGTAAGCTTAAATTAAGGAATTCATAGTTTCTAAGAAAGTCGTTTGTAAATTCTGGAGACTGTCGATTATTCTCATTATACTACAGAATTTTACGGTCCCGGTAAGGGTTAAACTGCTCAGAATCCTTCATTATCCTCACTAGTTATTTTTTATTGCAAAACTTACCGTACTTATTATTAAATACGATAAACTTTACAATTTTCATGTGAGTAAAATTTGCATTTTCGCAATTCGATTACAAAACTTTCTGTTTAAAAAAACTGGTGAATAAATAATAAAAATTAAACAAAGGTTTCCCCTCGCGAAGGAGTTAATTACAATCTGACAAAAGGCAACAACTGTTTATTTCTATTTCGCACTTTTTTTTTTTTAAATCTTTTACATATGCTTTGTGAAAATTTACATTATTTTTTTATACTATTACAAATAGAATATAAAATAGTTGTATGTGGCAGCTTTCTAATTAAACCTTTACCCCCACGTAATTCTAACATCCTCCCTCTGACATGGATGAATCAGTTCTCCTAGATTTAATAATAATAATCCAATAAAAACAGTGTCGAAAATGAAAATGACAATTTATAATGCTCTGGATATCTGATTTAATCACTTTAAATGTTTTAAATAATATTCTCATGCCTGCGATTTACCTGGAAATGTTCCTTATTTGATATTTATTTTCTATGAACTTGGATTTTAGAATAATCATTGTAAACTTTACAGAAAAGTATACGAGAAAGTGCATTTTATTACCAGATAAAATTACTCGTGAAGTATTTCTTTTCGCATGCTGTACTGTTTAATTTCTGAATAACTGCTCATGAAAAGGATTTCAGATGTTAGGGTGACAATTTGGATTGTTCTTAATGCAGTCTTAATGCAGTTCCTAATGCAGTGTTACATTAATTTGTTTATCGATGTAAAAGATAATCGATTATTTGCTGTCAAAATGCAAATCGTGTTTGGTTGAGAATTATTTCCTATAAGCTTGAATATAGAAAAGCTTATTTCACGAAACTTGTTAAGCATTCGGAAAAATGGCATACCTGTCAACTCTCACCCTTTCCAGTGCGGTATCCTCAAAAGAGGAACAAAATAGGACCATAAAAATTTACTTTTGTAAAAAAAAAATTATAATTTTTGGCGATTCCAGCCTTTTTAATTTTGCAAAATTTATGGAATTAATTTAAGCAATAATGATGTGAAACTCTCGCTTGCCAATGTCCGAAAATTTCATTTAACTTAAACAAGCTTAAGGGGGCTCAGGGGTTGAAAACTTTTCAAAAAATCGATTTTTTTTTATGATCTAGTTTGATTATTCAATTAATTCTTAGCTCAATGCAAAAAACCGCATAAAAATATTAGCATTTTTAACGGAGTTATAAGCATTTATATATCAATACTTACATAGCCGCATCCATATAATTTCAAATTTAAATCGTGTTTTCTCAAAACTTGATTTTTGACGACTAACTCCAAGATTTAAAAAAAAAAACTATTTGATAGAATGGCTTAATTTTTTTTTTTTTTTTTTTTTTTTTTTTTTTTTTTTTACCATTCATATAACATCATAATCTAGACTATGAATTAAGGATATAACTATCACTTAATAAAAACAGTATTAAAAAATCTCTCAAAGTTGAAATTTTAAAAAACCCCTAAAAAATACAACTTTTTTCCATTAAAAATACTCAAAATGTTAAACTATCTAAACTATATTAATTCATAATCTAGATAATGATGTTATATGCATGAAAAAAAAAAAAAGCAATTCTATCAAATAGCTTTTTTTAAATCTTGGTGTTAGTCATCAAAAATCAAGTTTTGAGAAAACGCGACTTAAAGTTGAAATTATATGGATGCGGCTATGAAAGTGTTGATACGTAAATGCTTATAACTCCGTTAAAAATGCAAATATTTTTATGCGGTTTTTTGCATTGAGTTAAGAATTAAATGAATAATGAAATTAGATCATAAAAAATCGATTTTTTGAAAAGTTTTCAACCCCTTAACCCTTTCAAGTCTTTTTTTCTGGGGGGGGGGGTCTAAATTTTTTTTCTTCTACTTAAACATGAAAAAGTATTGCTTTTAAAGACAAAAATCAAGCTTTATTAAAAATATTGTAATTATTTCAGGGATTACATTATGTACTATTACTAGGACCGTGGTCTTTCGAGGAACAAATCGTCATTTACGGATATTCTATTATTAGTACGAGAGACTCAAAAATATAAATGTAGTATAACTAAATAAATAAACAACGTTAAAGAGCACAAATATTATAAAATAAAAGATGTTAAAAGCAAAAAGCTGTTTCTGGACTTCTCAAGTCCCATCATCAGTGCTAAAAAGTGTAAAACGTAAAAGAATGTCACATCGTTAAATAAAATAAAATAAACAGTGCATCTGAGTTCGCCGCTAAAGCGAACTGACCATGAAACGTCGCAAAGCAACAGTAAAATTAAACTGGCACGCGCACCCAGAGGAGACCAATCATACGTCACTTCTCACTGGACGAGTCCAAATCAAAGAGAACAGGAGGGGGGGAGGGGGAGTGATATTACAGATATGGAAACCAGACATCAGAAAATCTTGGAGTACTGGACATGTCATTAACTAAATTACTAGAGTTTTTCATATATGAAAAGCTTCCCAAAAGTCTAAATCATAAACAGATGAACAATATTGTATTATTGAGGCTTCGGAAAATTTAAAATTATGACTACACTGTCTACCAAAAAATATTTGTACACTTTCAGTTTTTGACATTTTGTCAAATATTTAAAAATATACTGGTCGGATTCTTCTGGAACTTCAGAAATATAAAGATTATGTTTCACTTTATATTTATTTACATTTATTTGTTAAGCGGGTAATTAGGGGGCCGGCAAAAAAATAAAGAATAATAGAAATATTTGGGATCGCCCTGTACATAAAAATGCACGAAACGACTTATCGCTTTAGAATACAAATATATGAATACAGTAGAATATGTACACTAATTTTTGTGAGAATAGCATGTATATTTATGGCGATAGAGCGATTTTTTTGAAAAATTCAAAAAATTCTGGTACGTTTTTTGTTTATATAATGCTGGGTTTTTGACCAAATTTAACGCAAATTTCAGAAAAATTGGCAAAATGCAGTAGAAAAAATGTAGCGCAATTGGAATATAAATATATTAAATATTTTATGAAATATGAGTAGTTGTATAAAATAATTTTTATCTGCGCATGCGCGAACTAGAAAAACATTTTTTTTACATCATTTAATAGTCAATTCTATGGAGTGACTTATAAAAAAAATCCAATCAAATATCGTGAAAATTCAAAAAGATATCATTATTTTAGTGAGATGTTTTTACTCTGCTCTCTAAAAACGGCTTAATCTTAAGGGATTCTCCACAAATTGATATTTTTTAATAACTGACTTAAAAAAAACTAGTATTGAATTAATACAATACCTAATACAATATTGCTGCTAATAAGTACTTGACAATTGTGATAGAAAAGAAAAAGAGCTTTATTCACATTCAGGGCCAAAACTAAGAGAGGGTTGGGGGAAAAGGGCATGTGCCCCGGGCGCTAGGATGAAAGTGTCCCAAATGTACATTTTGTTTGGCGATTTTTTCCATGTCTATGTTTAGCATGATATTGTCAAAATCGTCCCATTCAAAGCATTTCTCCTATACAAAAGCATAGAAGAATCTAATGATGATGTCATAAAGATCCCGCATAAAGCAGATTTTTTTTTCGTTTTGATTCGGTTTCACGATTTTAAGGTATCATTTTTTTAAACAAAGCAGACTACTTTAATCAATATTACATATTTTAAGTTTTAAAATAAGTCGGCTATTAATAAATTAGAAATTTTTTCTTTGCAAATACTTTTGCAGATGCTTTGCAAAGAAGAAAAGGGAGGGGGGGGAGTTCACCAAAATTCATTGAAATATAAATATATTAAATATTTTCTAAAATGTTCTATGTCATGCAACATTTTCAACCAAATTTAAAGCCACATTCAGAAAAATTCGCAAAATGTAGTAGAAAGAATAAGGTTCTATTGAAATATAAATATATTAAAAGTTTTCTAAAATATGAGTATTTGTATGAAATATTTTTTAATCAGCGTATGCGTGAACGATAAAATTTATCCTTTTACATAATTTAATATTCAACTCTATGGAGCTACCCATAAAAAAATCCGATCGAATTTCGTGGAAATTCAGAAAGTTATTGTGGATAGGAGTGAACTGATTTTCAATTGGTCTCAAAGCAGTTGAATGACGTCAGATTTTACGCAAATTGCGAAATCTCCATTTACGTTTTTTACTGGTGATTTACTTCTTTTCTTAGATAATTACCAGAACGAACCTATTTCAGGATAAAAATAATTATAAAAAATCGAAGCATTTGTGTCAAATCTACCCATTGATACATAATTGATAATGGCTCTTATGCAAATACCGATATCTGCGATCCTGAAATACGTCAAGTTCTCCACTGTTAAATGTGGTGTCGAAAACAACACTGACATCAATCGCATGCATGATGCCAAGAAGAACAGAGCTGTCTGATTTTGAGAAAGGTGAGATCATCGGGTGCCATCGAAATGGCCGATCTTTAATCGACATATCTAGCGAGCTTAATTACCCCAAAACGACTGTGGCTTATGTGATTAGAAAATGGAAGCTGAATGGTGATTGTCAGAATGTGGCCAGAGTAGGCAGACCGACGAAACTGGGAGATAGAGACCGACGGGTTCTGTCTAGAGAAATTCGGAAGAACCGCAACCAACCAATGTTACACATTCGCCAAGAATTTCAACAAGCTTCAGGATGTGTTGTTTCCATGAATACCATCCGTAAGGAAGCTCATCTGCTTAATTTTTATGGCCGCGCTGCCGCCCATAAGCCTTTAATCACCAAGTCCAACCGCGCAGCTCGGTTAAGTTGGTGCAAAACACGCCAGCAATGGACTGTACAGCAATGGAAACAGGTTCTCTGGAGTGATGAATCAAGGTTCACCCTCTACCGTTCTGATGGTAGGGTCTGGGTCTGGCGTCTGCCTGGAGAACGCCTCCTACCAGAATGTATTGTGCCCACAGTTAAATTTGGCGGAGGGGGAATTATGTTCTGGGGTTGTTTTTCCTGGTTCGGACTAGGACCCTTGGTCCCAATTCATGTTAAGCTCAATGCCGATGCCTACTGTACTATACTGGACAACAGTGTACTTCCTACGTTGTGGCAATACTATGGATTGGACCCATGTTATATCCAGGATGACAACGCAAGCTGCCATGTAGCGAGGTCCAGCATGGATTGGTATGCTGATAATGGAGTGCATCGACTCGAGTGGCCTGCCCAGAGCCCAGACCTGAACCCAATAGAGAACCTCTAGGACGAGTTGGATCGTCGAATTAAGGCGGGTGACACACGCCCAAAATCAGTAAAAGAGCTTACCTGCCTTGTGCAAACAGAGTGGAATAAAATACCATTAAATGTAATACAAGGACTAGTTGAGAGCATGCCCAGGAGAGTCGCAGCTGTAATTGCCTCTCGAGGAGGATCTATAAATTATTAAATGTGAACAGGGCCAAAACCAGTCTTTTTTTCCCGAGGCAAAAGTGGATTTTGAAGGTACCCCTTTCCCCCTCCTTCGCAAAGCATATTTACAAAGAAAATTTCTCCAATTTATTAATAGCCGACTTATTTTAAAACTTAAAATATGTAATATAAAATAACGTATTCTGCTTTATTAAATTACTCCAATTTGATACTTTAAACCGAATCAAAAAAATTCTACTTTCAACAGGATCTTTAAGGCCCTTGTCCCTGCCCTCGAAGACACTGCTGAGCTAATGCTATTCCCGTGGGGAGGCATTTTTCTAATAACTCTTTCGCATTTTGAAATTTTCAATTTTTTTTTCTTTTTTTGCATTGGATAGCGGAAGTCCCTCTCAAAATCACTCCTTGACTACTTTTTCGATTTGAGTCATGGATATTTTTTATAAAGTTAGTTTCACTTTCAGAACCGCTTTTGGAAGTGAAAGAAACATTATAAAAATATCTACGCCAAAATTGAAAAAAGTAATCACGGAGCGATCTTGAAAAGGACTTCCGCTATCCAATGCAAAACATATTATTTAAAAATGTCCAAATGCAAAAGAGTTAGAAAAATGCATCCCCATAGGAATAGCATTAGCTCGTGAGCATCTTCGCGGGTAGGGGCAGGGACCTTAAGCCATCATCATTAGATTTTTTTATGCTTTAGCATAGCCCAGATATAATAATTTTAACAATATTATGCTAAACATAGCCATGAAAAAAATCGCCAAACGAAAGATACATTTGGAACACTTTCATCCTAGCGCCCGGAGCACATGCCCTTCTCCCCCCCCCCCTCTCTTAGTTTTGACCCTGAATGCGAATAAAGCTCTTTTTCTTTTCTATCACAATTGTCAAGTACTTATTAGCAGCAATATTGTATTAGATATTGTATTAATTCAATACTAGTTTTTTTTTAAAGTCAGCTATTAAAAAATGTCAATTTGTGGAGAATCCCTTAAGATTCAGCCGTTTTTAGAGAGCAGAGTAAAAACATCTCACTAAAATAATGATATCTTTTTGAATTTTCACGATATTTGATTGGATTTTTTTTATAAGTCACTCCATAGAATTGACTATTAAATGATGTAAAAAAAATGTTTTTCTAGTTCGCGCATGCGCAGATAAAAATTATTTTATACAACTACTCACATTTCATAAAATATTTAATATATTTATATTCCAATTGCGCTACATTTTTTCTACTGCATTTTGCCAATTTTTCTGAAATTTGCGTTAAATTTGGTCAAAAACCCAGCATTATATAAACAAAAAACGTACCAGAATTTTTTTTAATTTTTCAAAAAAATCGCTCTATCGCCATAAATATACATGCTATTCTCACAAAAATTAGTGTACATATTCTACTGTATTCATATATTTGTATTCTAAAGCGATAAGTCGTTTCGTGCATTTTCATGTACAGGGCGATCCCAAATATTTCTATTATTCTTTGTTTTTTTGCTGGCTCCCTAATTACCCGCTTAACAAATGAATGTAAATAAATATAAAGTGAAACATAATCTTTATATTTCTGAAGTTCCAGAAGAATCCGACCAGTATATTTTTAAATATTTGACAAAATGTCAAAAACTGAAAGTGTACAAATACTTTTTGGTAGATAGTGTATTAGACCAGCAATGATTGGCGATAGCGGAACGTTTTATTTCACAACTTTTAACGTTAGCACTGTGCTCTCCCACACGTTTCTTCAAGGTACGCTTCGTCTGACCGATGTACATTTTATCGCATTCGCAAGAAATCTTATAAATCCCCCAATGTGATAAATCATCTATTGGATCTTTGAGATCTGTGAATTTTATTTTATTGAAAAGAGAAAAGGTTATTTTAAAGTCAAATTTTGACAAAATTTTGGAAATTTGATGACTGATTTTTGGAAAATATGGAAGAGTAATTAAATTAACATTGCGGTCTGAGTTGAATATACCGTTGAGTTGAATATAAAGTTGTTTATTTATTTAGTTATATATAAGCACAAATCACAATCCTCCCCCCCTTCTTATAAATGTAGTAGATTTCAAATAGAAATTTTGAAAAATGCATAAAAAAGTAAAACATATATATTTAGAAATATGCAATTAGCATTATATAATTCGCAATAGTGGACACTCAATTTACACTTCTCAACAGAAAATACCGTGTAAAAATTTCAAAAAAATAAAACTAAACATAAAATTTTCATTTGTCGGTATATTCTGGTGACTCCTCTCACTTGGTATGAAAATTTTTGAAGCAATTCCTGTCACCATGGAAGCATAAGTCGACTTATATTATTAAAAAAAAATGTCCTAATGTTACATCCTCTTAATTTGCACCTTTGTTGCACCTCGCTTCTCTCTGTCATATGACTAGTATTATCATATCTTACATCCTCAATTGGGAAAAGGCCAAATTTCAGCTTTTTTTTTAAATCTTTTTTTTGATGGAATGGTAATGGTAAGTGAATTACTTTGACCACCACTTTTCACGGAGTTTGTAGTTAGGTATTTGGAAAATCAGCGCTTTAACTACTGATAAAATGTGTTTAATAAATCTAGTTTTTTTCTCGTTTTCGTAGCAATACCGTGATTAGATGAATCGTTTTTATATTCCAACCATAAATTTATTATACCCATTGAAAAATAATGGAAAAAATGTCGAATGGTTCGCTGGTGTACACCGAATACTAATTCTACAGAAGGATGCTAAAAAAAACTTGTTTATCAACTCCTTCTATACATGAATTATAGAGAGTTATTGCCTTAGGTCGCTCAGCTTTAATGTGTTTGCCATCCTTCTTACTCCATCTTAACACAACACCCGTTTCTTTTGCTGCAATGAAATTGGATGCCATTGTAACAATTTTATTATCCAACCAATTCACAATGGCAATTTTTCCATCAGCTGAAGCGTGCGTATTCATTATACCTCTCGCCCATTTTTTAACCACTTAAAATGCACCATTTATTTTTTTTCTTATGCTGCGATTAAAAAAATATCAGGAGGCTGTATCTGTGTACTTTACAGTTTAACTGATCTTGCTTAATCAAAATATATATAGCCAATAGATGTGTAACATCTGCTGATTAGCCTTAAAATTTCCCAATCAACGGAAAATAAATTGAAACTCGTTTACAAGGAGTAATATACATATAGATAGATATAGATCAGTATTTCGCAATCTTTTAAAAGCCAACTAAATTAGCGTGTTTTTCTGAGCTTGCGGTGTCTTAACGGGGGTTGATGAGCGTAGCTCGTTGGGGGTAGAGCCCCCAAGTATAAAAAATAAAAAGAATAGAAGGAAAAAGTTTTTTTTTGAGCGAGATTCATATTTTTAAATACAGTGGAGCATCGTTTATACGACTCTGCAGGGAGTACTCAAAGACGTATAAACGATAAAGTCGTATAATCGATTTTCACTTCTAAAACTAGAATTTATTTTGTTTTCTCTTAGTTTTAATGTTTAATGAATTGATTTACATTAATTTGTAAATTAAACAAACTAAACCAAACAAATAAATAATAATAAATAAATAAATAAAAGGGGGAAATTAGTAAGCAATTTAAATATCAGTACCTTTGTTTATTTTTTACTTCTGATCATATTACATAGTATTACAAAAGAAATTGTCTATGGTTCTTTTAGGTGATGTTGACGTTGGGTTGTAATTAATGATTTTTGCAATGAGTCAAGGACCTGAAAAAGTTTTTTCGCTGGTATTGTAGCAAATAAAATAAGTTCTTTATGTTTCAATGCACCGCTTGGGCAACTGAAAATCGTCAATACTGATAACGATTAGATAGATGGTCTATGTGCAACTTAAAAAGGTCGATCTATTTACAACTTTAAAAGGTCGGTCATGCTGAACCATCATCGCAAAAATTATGACCCCTACAATGTAATCCGTTACGCGTAAGCTGATTTTTCCGACTAATCGAACACCAGCTCACATTGTTATCAATGCTGTACATTTAAACATGCTGTTTGGTGTCATTCATAGCTGCCAGTTTCCACCGACTTTTAAAATACAAATGAAAAATAATCAAAAAAAAAACCTTACAAAATCGAAAAATCGACGTATAAACGATTTTGTGCGTCGTATAAAAGATATATTTTTACACTAAAGTAAATAGGAATGAATTAGGAACACTCTAAAACGTCGTATAAGCGATCGTAGTATAAACGATGCTTTACTGTAAATAAGTGAATATGGATATAAATGCATGTCCGTAAATTAATAAAATATATAATAACAAAAGAAAATATATTATTAGAAATATACTTATAACAAGCAACCTAATGTTTTTACGAAATCAATAGCATACAGACATTGATGAACTGTTTGTCTAGTCTAACAATTGTTTAGAATTAAAGTATTCCAATGATATCATTTTGATACAAATTTAAGTGAATTTTTTTCTTTAATGAATATTTTTATGCACAATTTACTTTTATTTCATTTTGTTTGGGAAGTCGATTGTCTTTCATCGTATCAAAACTAGCGAGTTCGTTTTGTTTCAGGCAGCATATTTAAAAATGAAAAGGGTTTGAAATATAAACATGTGTGTAAGTGTGATCAGAGATCACATAGAGGGTTTCGTTTAATATTTCCTTCAAAACACATCTTTTCATTAAATTAAAAAATAAAAAAAGGTTTTTCTTTGCTATTTTGGAATTTCTTCAGAATATTAACAGAATCTTCCCCTAAATGTTTCCTTGATCGCATAAATTTGTTGATTTCTCTATCAGAATCTGCAGATTTAGTGAAGGTACGCAAGTAAATAAAATTATGAATAAAAGTAAACTATTGCAAATCTTAGCATAAATTTAAGGGACACGAAACTGGTCACCAGAGGCGGCTCTTAGTTTAAATGAATAATAATTTAATAAATATAAAAAATATTTCATTTCGCATGTTAAAATAGATGATAAATATGATATAATATGATTTAATATGGTGAAATAAAAACAAATAAGCACGTTTTTACGTGATTTATTTAATCCATTAATTTATGTTACATACATAATAATTTTACTTAAACTTGCGTGCAACAATTAGAAGAAATAAAATTTCAATTTTGAAATTTACAATACTGCAAATTTTTAAGCTTCTAAATATCGAACATTTTCAATTTTTGCACCATCTTATAGGAATAAAATGAACTTTTAAACGCATCTTGTTTAAAAGCTGTATATCAATTTATTTTTAAGATATTATTATTATTATTATTATTATTTGTATTTTGTAATACCAATTTTGTAATTGTAGCAACAGGAGTACTCCATCTCTTTTTAAAGTAAAGAGTAAAAAATCATGGCCAACTAGATCTATACAGCCCATCTATTTGCGATTAATGTACGAAGTCTTCCGAGGACTGTGATACCTGCCCAAGTTATTCTGACTAATCGTGCATACCCTGAACCAAAACAACGACCATGTGCACGGAACAGAAATCAGCTTACTCAATGCTAATTTGGGGTGGGTTTGCGCCACGTGGTCCAATGAAATGGTTCAGGGTTTGAAGCTGAATCCAGCTTCACTTTTTCGCCGTTTTTAGAGAAATGCGCGGGCAGTTATGTATCTAGTTGGCCATGAAAAAATGAAATGATTTTTATATCTACTTAAACTTAAGTGGCAACAATTAGAAGAGAAAAAACAACAATAAAATGAACTGATGGATTTAAAAATATAATATTTAAATTAAAATAATAGTCTATTTCAAAATTTTATGATTTGTCGTGTGACAAAAGGTATTCAGTTCTAAATACACAAAATTTGAACTCACTGGCATATGTAGTTTTTGTGTACCGACTCTATGACAGACAGACAGAGGACAGAGACGAATAGGGTTTCGTCAAGTGAAGGAAACCCTAAAAACATTTTTTGTCATGATAAAGAATCGGATCATAGACCACATTTTGATGGTTTTCCAATATGCATTTATCGAAGAAAATATGTAAACTTATACATTAACAATGAACTAAAACCTAGAGATTTAATTTTTATTAGAGCATGTATGTTTGACTTCTTGCACCATATATGTGTAGGTAATACACTATTTCTTCATATATTTCCGTAGAAAAAAAAAGATTTTGGAAACTACTCCTACAGTATGCAAAAATAAAGAAAATGAGCCTTTAATAAGGAAAGAAAAAGCACTACCATATCGTGCGTTACAATTGATGAAAATAAATTTTCACACCAGAAAGTTTTTGAGAGCATTTTTTGTAAGGAATACTAATGAAATTTCATTGTGGCATAAATCATCAATTGTTGATACGTTCATGAAAACAACTATCGTAGGCATGCGATAGTTGTATCTAATAAAAAGAAATAAGCACGAGTTGTGCCGATTTGTCTGGTTTACACTTTTCAAATCGGTTAGCTCGGAAATTTAACACACTTTTAAAAAAGCGTTAATCTTATCCGAAAGTCTTTGTAGTTATTTTGATTTATTTAATATAATCAGTAAAAACTACTATACTGATATTTTAATAAACACAAGTGTTAAGAGTTATTTTTTGTTAAAGGTTACTGTACCGGTTGTAGTACCAAGTTGTAATACAACCGGTACTGACTGTAGTACCGGTTGTAGGTACCGATTTGTTTGTACTATTATTTTAACACAATCTAACTGATTGGTAAAGTTATCATACGAATTTGAATATTTCCAACTGGGCGAAAAATTGCCCAGGCCGGGAATCGAACCCGGATACTTGGCTTACAAGGCCAATGCTTTACCTGTTAAGCTAACCGGGCGATAACCGGCTGGGATTTTTCGCTCAGATAACCTGCTGGCAGCATTTACCTGATTAACAGGTAAATCATTGGCCTTGTAAGCCAAGTATCCGGGTTCGATTCCCGGCCTGGGCAATTTTTCGCTCAGTTGGAAATATTCAAATTCGTATGATAACTTTACCAATCAGTTAGATTGAGTTAATATAATAGTATATCTACGTATCCATCGTTCTATGGAGTTCCATTACCTGCGGCTTATTCCGCCGATCTGTCTAAATGACAGACCAGATGTTACGGCCAATTAGGTTATCTGAGCGAAAAAACCCAGCCGGTTTTCGCCCGGTTAGCTTAACAGGTAAAGCATTGGCCTTGTAAGCCAAGTATACGGGTTCGATTCTCGGCCTGGGCAATTTTTCGCTCAGTTGGAAATATTCAAATTCATACCGATTTGTTTGGTTTACATTTTTCAAATCAATTTGTTCTGAAATTTAACACAGTTTTAAAAAAGCTTTAATATTACCAGAATGTCTGTAGTTATTTTGATTCATTTAATATAATTAGTAATAACTACTATATTGGTATTTTAACAGGTTAGGAGTGTTAGGAGTTTTAACCCCAGAAGGCCAATAGCAGTCAATTTGTTTGCTACCATGTATGTATAATTAGATTTGAACCAGATATTTCTTTCAAAAAAAGAGTTATGTAAGAATATCACACAAGATTTAGTTAGAGATAAGTTAAATTTTGAAATAAAATTCTGGTGAACATATATTTTATGGAACCTCAAAGAAAATACCAGCTCTTCTAGTGTTAACCCTTAAATGCATGGTATTAGTGACAAATGCAACAGTTATAAGATTTTTTTTTTTTTGTAATTTGGTGCTTTATATTGGATTTTGAGAAAATTATTATGCATTACTTATGAGTAATAACATGCATTTAAAGTTGTGAAGCCTGTTTTTACTCATATTTATTAACACGAGTAGGATATAACACATTTTATCGGTACTGCTTACAATATGTTCGATTGACTTTTTTCTCCATCTTTATAAAATGCTAATTATTAATACTGGAAGCTATTAAATGCATTGTAGAAATTGGTATGTCCTTCAATAGTTTCTACTGTGCAGTGTAAATGCTTCTAAGTTAGTATATAATTTAAAATTATCACTTTTGGAACAATTTTCGTTAGGTCATTTAAGAGTGACATTTTAAACTTATTTCTTATAAAAACATAAATAGTTTTCGTCTCTAATTTTCTAGTGGATAAAATAAAAAAATAAAAACAATTCCAGTATAATCGAAAAAAATAAAAAACATTTACTAAATAGTTAACGCATTGCCATAGAAACAATAGATCGCTCCATTTTTCAAAAAAAAAAAAAAAAAAAAAAAAAAAAAAAAAAAAAAAAAATTACGAAGGGCAAGGTTTTTAATTTAGAGAAACCTACTTATAACAGTTGTCAATATTAATGTAGTTTTTAAAATATTTTATATTGAATCCATGCATTTTATCACTTAACTAATAAATATTTTTGAAAAAAAAAAAAACTTCCACATCATGCTTTTTTTTCATGTTTTTTACAGAATTTTTAATCTTTTATTACTGATTTTTTTAAACAGAAATTTCCACATAATTGAATCAGAAATATGCTTGAATTAAACAATGCAAAATTTACCGTAAATAATTACTGGGATAATAATAAATTACGACTAGAATATGGATGTGCGTATGTGGTACGGGCAACATTTTCAGAAAGAATCACGTTTTGAACACCAGTCTTGGCGAGTTGGCGAAAGCGAGAACGTTCAGCTAGCTGCATCGCCAAACACAAAATAAACTAAATTCAAACGTGTCATAAAACATATGATTAATAGAATTATATTTATTACAAGAGAATCTTTACTACTGGTTTTAATTAACTTCTCAATTGCTTCGAATATAGCGAGTTAAGGAAATAATATTTTTGAGTTGAGAAAAAAAAAACTATGTTTAGATGTTCTGTGAAATTTAAAGCATTTTAATCTGAAAAAGTTCTTTGTTTTATACTATGTTTTAATCGCAAACAACGGTGAATAACATTTCCTTATATTATAGTGTTTGCTTGATAACATTTACGGAAAAACAAATGAACAATAGGCGCGATTTCTTTGCAGAAGGAACGGTTGCTATTCGCTAGGCGTTTGACGTCACAAACAAGAAAGGGTGCATAGCACTAACTTCCTCTCCGCGCCAATCGTTGTCCTGGTGATAAGGTGCTCAAAACGCGTAATTTTTTTTCCCAACCACCTTCGTCGTTCCAAGCCCAAACTCGCACTCTGATTGGTTGTTGCTCTCGGCACTGTTTTCATGTAACTTGGCGATAATCATACTTGGCGTAGCGATAGATGCTTCCGTCGAGGAGTTTGATTTCCTTCCGAACCGAGTACAAAGTAACTTTTCTCTTGCAGCATTGGATTGGATGGAACGTGTCTTACTGAAAGCTGTACTCTTTAAAAGTTTTCACACACAACTTTTTACTTTGTACTCGGTTTACTTCGTACTCGGTTCGGAAGGAAATCAAACTCGACGGAAGTGTCTATCGCTACGCCAAGTATGATTATCGCCAAGTTACGTGAAAACAGCGCCGAGAGCAACAACCAATCAGAGTGCGAGCTTGGCCTTGGAACGACGAAGGTGGTTGGAAAAAAAAATTACGCGTATGACGTACGGGCAAATCAGGAAAGCGTTTTATTGAAATTTTCCATTTGGCATGTTACTAAAATACATTTTATATTATTTCATAATCGATATTTTTGAAATCACATTTCTGCATATATGTTCTATATCGCTTGCGGGTTTAATGCGGAAATAATGCAGTAAACAATTTCGCGAAATGTTGAAACAATTAAAGCGTAACTTCTTATTCTCCTTTTTTCATGTGCTACGTAATGTTATTTAGTTTGAGTGTTTCAGAATCATTGAAACTATAAATCTGGGGTAGAAACGAAAATATAGATTACCTACAAGAGAGGCAGCAAATACACTTGTCCAATTGCCGCCGTTAGATAGTCTACGATTTATTTAACTCTATGATTCGACGGTACTTTAACCGTTTAGACGCCAAATTAATATCGCAATGTAATTATATATTTTTTTTTATATTACAGCTTCAAATGTTTTAATTATTGAATATAAATTTACAAAATACCAAAAAACAATATTTCTGCAGTTTTTTTTCTTTTTTCATTTTAGCTTTCGCATTTTGGAACGTGATTATTGATTGACAATCTATGCAAATATAACAAATTATTTTCCGCTATATCTAATTGTATATTGTTCTTGAGTATTTTCTCAGATTCCAAAAACATCTAGATTTCTAGCGATCAAATGTAAGTAATATAGACAAAACGATAAAAGCAAATAATATATTTTTTATGCAAATTAATGAATTTACATTTTCCTTAATACCTGTGATAAATGCTTAAACATAAATATTTTCTTTTCAAAAGTTCAAATCAATCTTAAATATTATAGGAAAAATAAAGACATCGTCATTATGTTGGAAAATATATGTTTTGCATTCAAATAATGCAATGTACCCATTTGGTAACATTGGCGTTTAAACGGTTAAAGAAGGGGTGCTAAGTTCCAGGTGCCAGCAGGCAGTCTCTTGGGCCATTATCACTATTCGCTTATATTTCAGAATTCTATTTTTATTTTTCAAACTTAGTAATTTCTTTTAAAAATGGAGACAGGTGTTAAAGTAAATGTTTCAGGTACACGGAAAAAATTGGTTGTGCACTTCACCCTATAATATAATATGTAAATGCTATTTAAAATTTTCCTGTAAGGCAAATTGTCAAGTCCATTACCATACAAAATTACTGAAAATACCCAACTTTAAATTTATTAAATTTTCTAAAATCAACTTACTTTAAAGTGACCCTAAATTTCAAAACATGATATTTATCAATAATATTTAAATTAAATTGAAATGAGAGACAGTTTTAGCCACAAGATTTTGAGCACACAGAAATTATACAAGAACTTTTTCTAATAATTACAGTATATATTAATGTAAATTATTAAATTAAAAAAAATGCATATTTGTTTCTTAGTTGAATAAAAAATAAAAGAAGAATTGTGAAAAAATGATAATCATTAAAAAACCGTACGGTAACAGACTTGACATGTGGTAACGGACTTGAAAATATATTGAAAATGGCCGTCTCACCACTAAATTTATTTTATTATTTTTATTTTTATTTTTTCTCTTGCCCCGTCTAATATTTTCTGTAAAATTGCTGCGAAACTGCTATTAAATTTTCACTGAAAAAAAACTTTTAAATTTTAGTGGTGAGAGACTACTCGCTGGCGCCTAGATTTTTTGCGCCACTGCTTTAAAATAACATTTAGGGGGCAGATCAAGTTACACAGCCACAAAATGACCGTATGAAAAGCTGTACGAAAAGCTCTGTAGTTTCTTAACCAACGAATGAAATACAATTTTTTTTTTTTTTTTTTTTGGTTTTACACATTTATATGATTTGATAAAATATTCAAATACACACATATTTAGTAATAATAGTTGATTAAATAATAACAACAAAAGTGGCTTTAAAAATTTATAAATCTTGAAATACTTATTTTGCGCGCACGATTTCACAAATTCAATGGAAATATCTATTAAATGTTTCATATTTTGTTACTTATAATACTGTATTGTAAATTGAACTTAAATTTGAAAATATATTCAAAATATTTAGCATAATTAATAGCTTTTCTATCATATTCACTATAGTTCATAAAAAAATTATATTGTTTTTCAGTCCACAATTTTTTGTGACAAAAATCAAACTAAACAACTAAATAAAGAAATCAAACTAATGAAACGTTCAGCATAAACTAACACAAGTAAACTAACAATATACCCATAAGACATGGTGACGTCACTACAACGTCGTTGTGAAGTCACATTGTGACTTTGTGACCATCGATTGTCGATGTGACGTCACGTGACGTCGATGTGAAGTCACAGTGACTAAAATGTGAAGTCGTTATAGCCGTTTTAGAGCTTTTTTGCGACCTCACATTGTGACCACTTTGTGACGTAACAATGTGACCAATTTGTGAAAAGTGTGTCATTTGTGACTACTTTGACATTAAGATTGTGACGAACTGTGAAAATTTTTTTAGAAAGTCACATCTTAGTCATAATGTGGCGTCACTGAGTGGTGGCATTTTCGTTACAGATGTGATGTGACCAAAGTGACTCACAGTGACGTCATTGTGACCATGCATGCTATGAGGGTATATAATTTCAAAATGGTAATAACATAGTGCACGCAATACCAAAAAATCAATTTTTAGGAAAACGGCTTCAAAGTTGGCTTATAATATTATAGACAATGATATTAATAGGGGTCGCAGTTTCCCTAAAATTTTCACAATTTTCTACCATTATTTTAAATCAAAAAACTTCGTGTCAGATTACTTTGGCATCTACAATGAAATTATGCAATAAATATTATCGTTTTAAAATTGTGGTAGAAAAGTGTGAAAATTTTAGGCACGCTGCGACCCCTGCTATTATACTCAAAATATTTTCAGCCATATCTCCTGTTCTAATTGATATTTTTGTAAAATTCTTTTTGCATTTGATTTGTAGCTTTTGAAGATATCCATTCTGAAATTTGTGAAAAATAACTTTTTTTTAAACTGTCAACATGATCTGTCATCTAAACTCCTAGGGAATGAGCCATACGTATATATGCCGCAAAATGTACTCAGAATCCTTGTTTATACCACCAGTAAGATTTTACTGAAAAATTTGTCTTATAAAATCCGAGAAGTTTCGTGATTTCACAAGCAAAAATTTCTGTTTTTAAAAACCGGTGACAAAACATTAAAAATTTGCCAAAAGGTTCCCGTCGCGAAGGGGTTAAAGTAACTTGTTATAAAATTCCTTTAGTGCATCAATTAATTGTAATCCATTTTAGAATGCATTATAGATACTTTACTTTATCATATTCCAAAAGCATCCGAAAAAATTATTGACTGAATAGAACTGAGGACAATCTTTCATCACCGAAAATAAACTTTTGAAAATATTTTTGCAAATTAAGGAAATGATTTTTCAACTACTAATTCTCTTTCTTTGATGCCTTATATAATCTCATTTTGAATAATGTACTTTTGTTTGTAATGTATGTTTAAATGTCACTGAACAGGAATGAATACAACTTGTCTTTTTAATTTTTATGCAAGTTAAAGTTTAAAACATTTTATTATAACACAAAAACAACCAATTTATTTTATATCATTTTATTTCATTAAATATGGAGACATTTATTGAAATAAACTTTTCCACTTTATTAAGTTTTTGGACTAAACAGAGCTAAAGATGTTCTTTTATAAAGAAAAATACTCATTTTAAACTTTAAATGAATGATTTTTTATTTTGTTTCGAGAAAATTACATATGTTTTCCAGAAAGGTTTATTACACAAGAAAAATAGTTTTAAAAAAATCAGAAATGCATTTTTACGTCAATGTTTCTTGTAGCCAGTGGGCTACTTTGAGTTTAAAATTCAAATCTCTGAATTTCTTCAGAAATCTGAATTTAATATTCAGATTTTTTCATTGGCACTTTTTTGAAATGGTAAAATTAATCTTGTTTACTCCCTTAAATAATAAATCATTAAATAAGTCGAATTTTAGCATTTTAAAAAACTGGTGCCATTTAAGAAATCTAATTTTTTTAAAAAAAGAAGCAAATTGGCATGCAACCTTTTATTGACAGGTTGATGAGTGTCACGGAAACACAGTCGAGAAAGGAGTTCAATACCTATTTTGATAAAAATTCATGTATAATATGCTACGTATTTCAATTAAGAAAATACTGGTAGTGTCTACCGTTTTTGACTGTGTTTCTCAGTGACTATTCGCTACCGTGATTATGCGCCGACCTGCGAACACTAGGCCTGAGCGCCGACACAGAAATGGTGGTAGCTGAAAGAGGAATTTTTTCAGCGTGTGTACAGGCATTTAAATTTTGGTATCAATAATTTTTTTAAGTCTTATTCCTCTGTCTTTTTCTAAGATTAAACAAGTCAAAGAAATCTGTCATGAAATACTGGTGTCAAAGCTTAAGGGGCAGTGCATTCATTAAAAAAAATCCGCCCACGAAAGTGGCCATTCTTTTGTCGGCACTAAAGTCTATAGCATTCAGGGATTGTGTAATTATTATTTATCACATTTGCAATAAATGTAAAAACTACTGTCATGATTTAAAATGTTGCAAATTCGTAATTATTTAAATAATTATGAATATAAATACCTGATATTATATATATTTTTATTTTGTATGACATTTTTATGCATGAATTATTCTTTCAGAATCTGTTTTTTAGTCTTATATAAAGGATTACAAAGCGGAAAATTTTAGATTTTTAACTTTATTTAGTAGCATATTTTATATGTATCTTTGACTGTCAAAAACAAACTCCTTGCATTCGATTAAGATATTCTTACTCATCCTCCTTACTCTCCAGATATTGCTCTGTCCGACTACTATTTGTTCTTTCTCTGTCTCTCCCTCTCAAAAAATAAATAAATAAATAAATAAATAAAATAAATAGAAAAAGGTTGTTCAACAAATTGGCACAAGCGTTCTTCAATAAAATATTGCCTTTATCGAAAATTTCATGGTTTATTTTTAGCGAAAATACGAAAGAAACTTTTGGGATAACCTGATATTTAAGGGTTAAAAGTGTTCATAAAATATGGTGATAAATGAAATAGAGATTATCTCAGAACTAATTTTTAGCACTTTATGTATTCTTTTTTATCAAATGGTCATTGTGTTCAAGTATTTAATGCCTTTTAAAAGTAATCTGGAATAATTGCAAAGAACCGAATGTTTAGTTTTCTTAGAAAATGGTTTAACAATATTCTTTTGCAGGTATAATTTATTTGGAAAATAGTAATGCAAACAATATTTGGTGCGGTATGTTACCTTATTATAAATGCTTTTGTGTTTTATTGAGAGCTTAAATGTTATTCGAAAAAAAAATCCGCAATGTTTAAAATGCATGATAATTAAGATTACTTACAAAATGTTTAAAAAATGTCGTTCTGAAGAACATCTTATTACCAAATATTATTCTACAGAAGGAGAAAAATCTTCAACAATTTCAAAAAATAGAAATCAGAGGAATTATATTATAACATACATATGAGCACGGTTCGCGCTGTTTCTCGCTGCGACAAATTGCGACCAAATTCTTTATTTGGTGAGTAAACAAGCGATTAGATTTGCCAAATTGCTAGTGCTCAATTTTTGCCTTTTCTTTCTTTTCTTTTTTATTTTTCATACATGTGCATACATACATATTTTTAATACATATATATTTTTAATATATTTCTATCTGATAGTTGAAATTAGATTAATAACAATCGTTGTCGCAGTTATAAAAACTTAGGTTGTTTTAGAACATATTGAAAAAAAAGGGGGTACATTAAAGATTAAAGCATTAAAGATATTTTTTTTTTGTGCTACACGGCGAATCTATTTTGCTAATATTTTTTTCATTTGGCATATGTTTTTTATTTTTAATTAGCCAAATTACTAACATTGGTCAAATGTCAGCGAGAACACTGCATATAAGTTGTACAAGTAGTGTTACTCATTTTCGAAGATATGAAAAATATTTTTTAATCTAGTTTTGAATAGACTTTTAATTCTGTAAACAAAATAAAACTAGATTTCCTTTTAATAAAGAAAATTTTCTCTTAAAACTTTTCACAGAACATTACTATAAATAAAATCGAAATTATTCGATGTTCAGTTTTGATTACAATATAATCTCATTTACCAATTTTCTTTATTTTGTTCGAGTGTTTCAATACCACCATTGTAAAAAGGTTCAAAAGAAACGGAAATTCAGACTACTTTGAAACTACTTTAACTACCTATCGTAATTTCCTGCGTATAATCCGCGGATCAAACAATCATTTTTCGACCTAGAAAATTTAAAAATAAACTGAAAGCTTTTAGATCGCGGTAAATATTTGACTATAATACCTGATTAATGTTTCTAGGTCCAAATAGAATTCTTTGATTAGCAAATTATACGCCGGAAATTAGGGTAATCAATTGAAAACTCTTTGATATAATATGTAATCTCATTTGAAATATTTCTTTTGTTTATTTAAATATTTTAATATTGCTGAGAAGATATATTTAAAATTTGCTAGGATGCGGATTAAAGTGTATTTTTGCTATTAAAGATAGAAAAACGATAAAGATGAAAATAATTTATATTTTGAAGGGATTGAAAATTAAAGAGTAAAACATCGAAAGAATAACACTAAAAATTTCAGATTATCTCATAACAGATGTCGGTGTCACTACCCCAAAGGGGGTACAGGAGAAAAAGAGTTCTAAAAAGGCGAGTTTTGTCTTACTGAAAAGAGAGCTAACGAACCGATTAAAAAAATAATGATGTCAAAATGATGGTGACATCCCTTGCATTTTTACAGGCTTTATTTTATGTCGATGTTACTACCAGCTCGAGGCTGCGAACCCCTTTAGGCATTGAAATAAAAAACGATGTGAAAAACATTGGTCAGACAGGCAAATTTGAGGTATTTTATGTAAACAGACGACGAATTCTAACTATGAATGTAATTTATCTATCGAAGAATACATTTCAAATTGAACTGAATTTAAAATTTTATCATTTACAGAAACATAGAATTGTGTATTTGAGAGGAATATTTTTAAAATTGCAATTATTAGTTGCTATAATTTTCAAAGTCATTAACTATATAACATGAATTGTCATTTAAATTTTAAAAAAATCATCCGGATTGATTCTGCACGATCAATGCTACATAGCAAATGTTTTATCAAATATTGAAATTAACAACAGAAATTTACAAAATACACTATAACTTAGACAAAAACTGTTTGCTATTTACTTAATTCATTTTATGTTAGCTCATTTTCAATGTTGTAACTAATTTTTTAATCAAAGATGAAAACAGACCTTGTATCTCCTGATAGCGACTAATTAGGCCTTAAAAGCCTTCTAAAAGAAATATGAATGAAAATCTATCTATACGGAGACCGCCCTTTTTTTAAAATTATAATTCAAATACAGGGTGGTTAGTTATTAACGTCAGGTGTTCAGAGCCCTCTAGCGAGTAAAGTTTTGGTCGAAACATAACCAAATTTGATCAGCATACATGACCATTCGACTATGGGATTTCGAATTCTTAAAAAAAAATAAAGAAAATAAAAAGTTTAAAAAATCGCCACTAGGGGCAATTTTAGCTAAAATGCGACTAAAATGCATTTAATTTGCATAAAATCAGCAATTTTGGCGCACAAAAAGTGTATTAGTGTAAATGTTGAATGATTAAATGGCAAAAAATACAGTACAGATCAATTTTATACTGCTGGAATACTGCCCGAGCGCTGATGGTACCTGCACATTTTTCATCTCTTGTTCGACAATAGCAGTTACGACTTCGTCAACTTGTTATTGACTAGTCACTTTGCGTCCTAGGCCTTGTTGCCGCATAGTTTCAAATCGATGAATCATCTTTTGCAAATTTGTTATGCTCATCGGTTCTTTTGGCAAATTCTGTAATCGGTGAAATTCAGGACGAGCATCATTGCAATTCTCGTTTTGCTGATAACACAGTTTGACTAGTAAAGTATGGTGAGAGTTGATAATGATGAGAACTCTCCCAGCCTTTCCTTTTATACTTATGATTGCTATACACAACTGATTTTATGCAAATTAATGCATTTTAGTCGGTAAACAACACTAAAATTGCCCCTAGTGGCGATTTTTAAAATTTTTTATTTTAATTTTTTTTTAAGAATTCGAAATCCTATGGTCTATTATGTATGCTGATCAAATTTGGTTATGTTTTGACCAAAACTTTACTCGCTAGAGGGCTCAGAACACCTGACGTTAATAACTAACCACCCTGTATCTTAAAGCCTACAAAATTATCTCGCTTTCAGAATCTTGGGCGTCTGGACGTTGGTTGGCAAGCATAGCTCGCAGGTAGCTCAGTCCCCTAGTGTTAAAAAAAACCGGTGATAAAAGATTAAAAATTCCGGAAAAGATGCTCTTCCCGAAAGGAAGAGCGTTTTACCAGAATTTTCTTAACCTTCTTACCCTGTTGAAATTTTACTCAAACTTGATTAAAATATTTAACACCAGAATTTTTAATTAAATCCATTTAGCATACTTATTTAACTTAAATATTTGTGTGATTTATTTAATTTAATTTATGAAAATATTTCTGGTTTGAATTGAATGAAACGCATTTTAGGACTGGATCGATTAGACCCATTCAGGGTAGGAAGGTTAAAACAATATTTGCCTGATTTAACACTTTCACGGCTCAAAAAGGTTTAAGAATCTCTATTTACCCCCACCAGTAAAAATTTACAGAAAAATTTGCCTTATTTAATCAGAGCATTTACTCGATTTAATAATACACAAATTTCTGTTTTTAAAAACCGGTGGCAAAACATTAAAAATTCGGTAAACGAGCGCCGCTGCGGAGGGGTTAATGAGAAGAAAGATCTATCTTTAGATATAGCGACCACTAATTTACAAAATTTCTGGTACTAAAACACCTAAATTTTATATCTTGTCATGTATAAGAACCCTGAAATAGTGTTACTCATTTTCGAAGGATATGAAAAATGTTTCGCAATCAATTTTTAAATCTAAACTTTTAATGGGGTCCGGGACGCATTTAAGCTCTTTTTACTTGATTAAAGAGCACAGAAAAGTTTCCGGCATTCTGATTGGTTAGTTTTTTCCCCCTCTTTTCTGATTTTAAGGTATTTGGAAATTGGAATTTCTAATGACACTAATAGTAATATACTACTTTAGAATTCTTTTATCTCTTTTTAGGTGCGTTCGTAATTATGTAAATACGTAGCACCTATTGTTGTCGCTCAGTCCGTCCGTCTGTCTGTCCGTCTGTCCGCATATAACAACGCAAAAACTACCCAACCGAATCGTTTGAAATTTAAAATACATAATTATAACATAATTTTGTCGAGTCATTTCAAATCTTATGAAAATCGGATGGATAGATCAATTACAGGGACAATCAAAAGGATTCCGTTACATTACGGTCAATAGGGAAAAAAGTTTCAAATGCATTTTAATCGTTTGAAATTTAAAACACAATTATTACATAATTTTGTCGAGTCATTTTAAATGTTATGAAAGTCGGATACATAGATCATTTACAGGGACAATCAAAAGTATTCCATTACATTACGGTCAGTGGGGAAAAAGTTTCAAATGGATTTTAATGATGTTACACTCAATCGAACATAATAGAATTGGCATGAATATATGAAATACATACTAAAATATGCATTCTGTACAATCTGTGATGCAAAGAATTTTCATTATTAAATTACAGGGCCACACAAAAGTATTCCACCACATAATGCTATACGGGGAAACATTGTTTGGGACGTGTTTTAATTATATTAACCTATTTCACATTTTATGAATAAGATATACGTTGCTGAGGTGTAATAAAAATTACTTCCTGCATATTTACAGAAACGTAAAGATTTCGACCACTATACTGTATCCAAAGTACGCTCTACTATATAAGCAAGATCTGAATATTTTAAAACTTATTGTACGAACGCACCTCATTTGCTACGCTTCACGTGCAATTTCCAACTTGTTTTGTTCTTTTGGGGATTAAATGTGATTTAGAGATCATTGATGCGAAGTGAAATTATTTTTTTTTCGGAAATTGATTCGATTTCATTAAAATATGAAATCGGATTTTCAACATTTGGAAAATCAGACATTTAAGAAAACAAACAACAACAACAGGGGGGGGGGGAAACTCTGTGTGAGCATTTGTTTCAATGTCTGTGTTTTGTGTTGTGTTTGCGCTAAAAGAAATCACATAGAAGAAACCAACCAATCAGGAGGCCAGAAACTTTTACGTGGTCCCTAATCGAGTAAACAGAGTTTAATTGTGTCCGGGACACAGTTAAAATAACTTTTATTTTTGAGTTAAAAATTTGAATTCTTTTGTAATGGTTAACCATATTATTTGTAAACAAAATCACATAATATAATTTCTCATTTTTTTAATTAAAATTTATTAAAAGTGTGGAGTAATTTAGAATCATTGTAACTCAAAGTATCATTTCTAGAATTTCAGTTTTTTTTACATCTAAATAAATAAAAAAATCTAAATTTAAATTTTGATTTCGCATTTAAAAATATATTACTCAAAAAAATTATTTATATTAGAAATTTGAAAAAAAAAAAAAAAACTAAAGAAAACTAAAGAAAAATCATATTTTCAAAAATAAATATTTTTTCAAATTTGCCGAATTAAAATTAAAGTAAAATAATCAAGAAAGACATATTCCGAGTTTGAGCATTTATCTTTAACAGTTCTTGAGTTATAACAATTTATACCCGAGAAATTGTGAAAAAACCCAATATGAAGAAAAACGCATACTAACAAGAAGTCAATTCCATGACAAAAAATGCTTCAAAACTATATTTTGAAAACAAAGCAAATTATAACAATTAATATTTCTTTTTTAAATTAAGATAGAAATCTAAATTAAAAGTCATTTGAAGCATAAAAAAACAGAGAACATTTTAATGGAATAATTGCTTTTAGAAAATTTGAAGGTGTTTGTGTTCCGAATCCCTATAAGTCTGTAAACAAAATAAAACGTAAATTTTCTTTTAATAAATGAATTCATCCCTTAAAATTTTTACAAAACATTGCTATAAATATAACGAAAATTTCTTCTATAAAATCTGGAAGAAACAAAAAGTGTGAGTACTTTCACAAAAAAAAAATATTAAAATACATAATAAATAATATAATAAATATTAAAATAATAAAATATTTTCATTAATCAGTTGTAAAATCTTTGATATAATATCTAATCTCATTTGAAATATTTCTTTTGTTAAGGCCCCACAATAGTAACTGAAAAAGACCCGGATGATAATGTAAAGTCTATGGGAGCGTTGTTTTCAAATATCTCTCTCAAATTTTAATATTTTTACATGAATTTTTTTGTTTTTTTTTTTTTTTTTTTTTTTTTTTTTTTTTAATTTTGCATAGGACAGCTGAGGACGATCTACAACCGGCCTAGTTTTTATTTTTTCGATCTTGCTTATATATATGTTTGCTTTTTCGATTTTGCTTATATATATGTTTGTTTTTTCGATTTTGCTTATCTATATAAATGCTTATATTGTGATAGTTATAATTTCAGAGCCGGTTTAAACCGGATTTGAAATTTAAAGTAATTTTTTTAAGAAAAATCTGAAGCTAAAATTGAAAAATTAAAAACTAGGCCGGTTGTGGATTGTCCTCAGCTATCCTATGCAAAAAAAGAATATATATGTATATATATACTCTAACATAGACCTTACATTATCATCCGGGTCTTTTTCTGTGACTAGTGTTGCGCCTTAAGTACTTAAATATTGTTGTGAAAATATACAGGGCTAAAAAAACTTTGCCGATATATGGAGCTCTAGCGGCCAGTCCGCTCAACCGATCGAGGTGAAATTTCAGATATAGCTATTCAGAGGTATGAGCTCGAGATTCTGTGAACGGCATCAAATTGCCGTGTAACCGTGAGCGCCATTTTCTTGCCGTTATAGTTACAGAACTTATGTACGTTACTATGCGTTGCGTACGTTATTATAGTTACGCCGGTTATAGTTACAGAAACTCGAAATTTTCTAATGGAAACACCCTTTTTTTCATCGGAAAATGCTCAGCGCATGCGAAAACCCTAAAGAGCGTTGGAACCGTACGTATATCGCAAGAAACTGCCATGTTATGCACGCACAAAAAACTGTTTTACAACCCCCCTCCCCCATAAGAAAACTCGATTGGGGTGGAAGGAGGAAATTTGCATATGACACAGATTCAGTACACTAATCCCTGATTATAATACAGATCGGAGTAAAGAAAACTTTTATTTTGATTGCACATTTTCCACATGGGTGCCATCACAGGCAATTACATATTGCATGGTGGCGACTGTGGACAATACAGCCAAATGTTACATCGCATGAGGGATGTTTGCAATCTCACGTTTGTTAGAATCTTTCTAATCCAGCAAAGTTTGCAGATTGCACATGTACACTCAAGATTTTAGATATCCCCCGAACCTAAAATCCATAGGAGTGAGGTCGGGGGATCGCGAAGGCCATTGATGTTACCAGTTAAGGTGAAATGTCCCTCGTCCGTGCATAATATGCGAAGAGGCCGATTGTTATCTCCATCATATTGGATAAGAAATTCATTAACAAAGTCTATATGTTGTTGATGGTCTCTCACTTCCAACCTCTGGGCGCGCTGGTACCGGTAAGAAAACATGCGGATTAGAGCGCAGTAAGTTTAAGACCATTGATTTCGGTATATCAAATACAAGAGATGTACCTTTTGTAGTTTGCATGCGTCCTCTGGTCACTATATGATGCACTTCCATAACAGTATTCTCAGGAACAGTTGGTCATCCGGATCGCGGACTATCACAGGCGCAGCCAATTTTTTCGAATTTCATTACTAAATCACGAAGAGGTTGTGAAATGCATAAGCCACGTATTTGGCGATGGTTTCGACGATAAACGCGCCAGGTTTTCACAATATACATCTAATTTTGATAATAGTTTTACCAACTCAACACGAACGAAGTCATTCTGTTTGCATCTGCGAGCTCCGACAGAAGAACTAACATTCCTACCCCACTTTTTTATCTGTTTTCTACGCTGACTATCTGGCAAACGACGTTCCGTGATTGGTATTTTGTCTCTGTCATGTTACAATTTTCTTAGTGCTCCTGGTCGTGTTTTTTTTTTTTTGGGCCGTTCGTAGTGTTGATTTTGTGCGAGCATAACACGTCAGTTTATTGCAATAACCATACCGTTCCAACGCTCTTTAGGGTTTTCGCATGCGCTGAGCATTTTGCGATGAAAAAATATGGGTGTTGCCATTTTAAAATTTCGAGTTTCTGTAACCATGACCGTAACCGTGAGCGCCATCTTGTTGCCGTTCACAGAATCTCGAGCTCATACCTCTGAATAGCTATATCTGAAATTTCACTTCGATCGGTTGAGCGGACTGGCCGCTAGAGCTCCATATATCGGCAGTTTTTTTATGACCACCCTGTATTTAAATTTGATAGGATTCGGATTAAAGTTTATTTTTGCTATTAAAAGATAAGGATACAATAAAGATAAAGTAGTTTATATTTTGATGGAATTGAAAATTAAAAAAATCTTATCGTAAAATACAAATCGTAATTATATATATGTATGCAAGAATTTTTAGTTTATTTCATAATAGATGGAGAAATATTTAGACGTTAATTTTGAATTTTATTGCTTATCTTAACTAAATGAACCTAAAAAACTCTTATAAAAGCCATTTAAAAACATTTTTAAAAGTATTCGGGCAAATTAAAGCAAAATTGCTTGAGTACTTATGTTTTAATACCTTATGTAATCCTTATTTCAAAGGATGAGAAGTGTTCATTTAAAAGCTTGTTATATTATATTTAAAAAAATCTTCAAAAAAATACAATAAAAATAATTAGAAATTTAGATTATATACAAATTATTTTAATAATACCTTTTTGTAATATTCCTTATATATAAATTTTCAAAAGAAAAAGAACTGTTCAACAATTTGAAACAATAACAATTAGAGGAATTTTATAAAAATACATTTGAGCATTACAAATAGTGTTACTCATTTTCGAAGTATACAAAAAATGTTTCTTAATCTATTTTTAAGCCTACTTTTAAGCCTGTAAAGAAAATAAAATATAGATATTCTTTTCATAAAGAAAATCATCTCTTAAAATTATTCAGAAAACATTGTTTTCAAACGGAAATTACTCAAATGTTCACTATTGATGGACAATATAATCCCATTTAAAGATTTTTTATTTTATTTTGTTCGAATGTTTCAATATCATAATTTGCAAAAAATCTGGAACAAACTAAAACTCAGAATACTTTGAAATGATTTTAATATATCAATTGAAACTTCTTTGATTTAATTCCGTTTGACTAATTTATTTTGATTATTTAAGAATTTAAGCATAAGGTTTTGGTTCAATTCCAGACGTGAGTACTATTCGCGAAAAGTATTAGTTGAAAAATTTTAACCGCTTGAAGGGCGGTGGTATAAAATATATACCACTTAATTTTAATTGCGAAATTCCGCATTGACACCAAAATTTTGAAATGAAAGTTTTTATTTTATCAAATACGCGTAGAAGAGTCTTTTTTTTTTTTTTTTTTTTCTCATTTTGAAATTTTTTTTTTTAAATTCTTGAGTCGACCAATCATTTCAGCATTTTAAGAATTGAATTGCTTTGCCCCTCAAAGGGTGAAACTTGTATTTTGTTACACGTTTCCTTTTATTTCGGCATTTCTTTATTTACCATGTAGCCGATGACTTCTCTTCTTTTCACTACCACTATTTTAAAAAGAAAAATTTGCATAATTTAATTTTTTCCTTGTTAAATAGCACACATTTAATTTTTTGAAAGAGTAATTTCACGAGAACATGTCGTGTAAGTCAGGTACTACGATTTTGAATACCAGTATTTTAGAGCGGAAAAATGTGACCTTTTTTATCAGAGATATTTCATTATTTGAATAAAAGCCATTCAAAACTTTCGAAAATAATGGTAGCCAACAGTTTAGCAGTTACTAGAAATATGACTTACCCGACAAGTGCTCATGGAAATACCCGAAAATAATGTTAAGAGCGTACACTAGTCACACTGTAAAAGCCGAACGCTAATGTAAAGTCTATGGGGGCGTTCTTTTCAAATATCTCGTTCAAATTTTAATATTTTTACATGATTTTTTTTGCATAGGATAGTTGAAAACGATCCACAACCAGCCTAGTTTTTATTTTTTCAATTTTCGTTTTAGATTTTTTTTAAAAAATTACTTTAATTTTCAAAACCGGTTTAAACCGGTTCTGAAACTGAAACTATCATATTATAAAAAATATATAACCAAAATCGAAAAAATAAAAACTAGGCCGGTTGTGGATCGTCCTCAACTATCCTATGCAAAAAAAAAAAAAAAAAAAAAAAAAATCATGTGAAAATATTAACATTTGAACGAGATATTTGAAAAGAACGCCCTCATAGACATTACATTAGCGTTCGGCTTTTACCGCGTGACTGGTGTACGCTCTTAACAAAGACAAGAAAGCTGATAGCTCTAAGTTGTGTAAAAACAATTTTTTAATACATTTATCGCAGTTTTTTTTTTATAATTATTAGAGAAGCATTTTATAACAGATTTTGAATTAAATATAAGTATATTTTATTTTGATTATTCTGTTAAAAATAACTACTATGGAAGTTTTTGAATGGAAGATTTTGAATTAACTGAAAGAAAAGTTTATTTTAATTTATCCTTTATAAAAAAAAAAAAAAAAAAAAAAAGACATTAATTTTTTTCACCCGTTTCAAATGTTTCATTTATATGTTTTTCCTCATTTTTCATAGCCAGCTTATAATTTTTCTTATCTTATGCCATTTCTTAAATCGTAACAGAAAACATCTCATCACTGTGTTAATATATATATATATATATGTATATACATATATATGCTTTTGCGGCTTAAACAAATGATTATTTTAAGGATCTAATTTCCAGAAGTTAGAATATTTCCTTTTCTTCTCGGCACATTTTACTTTTTCATCGAATCTAAATTTTTAATTTTTATTTTATCACGTTTTTGTTTTCGGTAGCTTTTTCAATATCGTCAGTGAAGTAAATAAAAGGAAAGTGGCTTTTATCTTGATTATTTCATTATCAAAAGAAGTCTTTTAATTTTTCACGCTGAAATTAAAATTCTTTCTCCAAATGTATAGTTTTTTTTTCATTATTTATAGTCTATCTATACCTTTTTATTATATTATACCATTTCGTAACTTACAGAAAAAACATTATCACAATATTTAAATAAATCAATGTATTTTCAATGAAACCAAAATTATTTTTAAGAATTTGATTTTTTAGTAATTATTTTATTTGATTTTTATTTTTTTAATTTATGTATATACTGACAGAAAATCTTCTGTTTACACGCTAAATTATTCCTCATTTTCCATCAAATAATTTCCGTACTCGTAGAAAAGATGTTTTTACCTGCAAATTTTTTCCGAAAGTCTGAAGAGAGGAGAAAAATCCCGTTTATTCCATGCATTCATGTGGTATCAGAATCAAAGTTTTTATACAAATGAGAAATTTTAGAAAATTCTTTAATACGTTGGGTATCACCCTATATGTCTGTAATAACAGAAAAAAATCGCCATTTTACCTCAATTACATTATTCCAAAATCTTATAACTACCTTTTACCGCTGTCTTTTTATAGAATTTTAACATATCAATTATATATATTAACCGACGCCTTTCATGGATGCATTCTTTTATTTTTTGTTCTGAAAACCTTAATCTATTAAAAACAACACTGTTTCTGAAAACCCTCTAATTGCTTTATTCTTCCGTACATTTAGACATTCGATATTTGTTTCGTAATATATTTTTTTTTATGTTTGTTAGAAATATTTTTCGATAGCCCAGCATTCATTGCGAGTCGATCTAGCTTCTAAATTTTTTCATTTTGTTTTTCTTCGTTATGGTTCGGCCGTTATGTCAAGTTTTACCCAGCCCATGCATCCTTCTTCAGCCAGTCGCTAAGCACGATACTCCTTTCATCCTCCCGCCCCAACAAGAAATCCTGTTGGCGCCTTTCTGAGAGACGTCAAATATCCTGGAGCAAAATTTGCGAGTATAAAATCAAATTAGACAACCACCTAGGATTACAGAATTCTACATTTTCTCGGTTGTTTAACAAAATTTTGTCACCTGGAGAAGAAATATTTTTTAATATAGTGCAGTCCTAAACTTTTAATACTATCTTTCTTTTCATTATGGCTTCATACAGGCGCATATAATAGGTTTTAATATAGCGTATTTGTGGAATTGTTTCCTTATTAAGGGAATCACAAATAAATTGTTTATAAAGATGTCGTCTCTGCTTGAATGAATGGGAAAATTTCTCAAGAAATTCATTGTTTGTCTTTCCACGATGGAATGCATTAAAAAAAAAGATTTTTATGTTAAATTCACTTTAAAGGAAAAAAAGTTTCAAGTTCAACTTGTTTAGATAAATTTAACCTTCCTACCCTGTTGAAATTTCATTAAAACTTGATTAAAATATTTCACACCAGAATTTTTAGTTAAATCCATTTAACGTACTTATTTAACTTAAATCTTTGTATTATTTATTTAATTCATTTTATGAAATATTTTCTGATTTGAATCGAATGAAATGCATTATACGACTGGGTCGATTAGACCCATTCAGGGTAGGAAGGTTAAATAACTTTAGTTTTTTTCAGTTTTAATTTGTTTTAAATATAATTTTGTTATATCGATATTTATATATATATATTTGTATTTAAATTTAACCACCAAAATTTGCGATTTGAAACGAAATTCAAATTTAAATTAATTAAAATTTTTTCAAGTTCAAAGTGCAATTTAGCATTGTCAATTCAATTTTGTTGCTATAGAAACATCTGGTTTCTATTTTTGAATACGCTTAAATGTATGAAAATAATTTTTCTCAATATGAATTTTTTATATATGAAAATATTTTTTCCAGAGGTGAATTAAATGACTACAGCAACAGACAATAATGATAGTACAATAGATATTTATGTATATAATATAATCTTTCTTACTGTTTATGTTTCAATTCTTAAATAAAATTTATATTTAATCTAAAAATCCAAAAGTTTTCAGTTGCATTAAAATCGTTTGCTTTTTGCGGGGAAATATTCTGCTCGCCAAATCGCGTGACATTTTCGTCTTTTCCCGCCAAATATTCGAAAGCATTTTATTTTTTTACAGGTTTTCTACAGTAATTTCGCTGCTAATTTTGACTGTTTTTTATAAGGTATATAAGTCATTTAATTAGTATTAGTTTTCAAAAATTCTGAGTGTGCCCAGTATGAAAACATTCTTTTTTAGTTATAGAGAACTACAACAAACATAATAGGATTCGTATAGATCCTATTTTTTAGTATATATTAGTATATACTAAAATACTATTTTAGTATATATTAGTATATTTTATAGATCTTATTTTTTAGTTAAAATGAAAGTATTTTTTTATTTAAAATAATCAGATTAACTATACTTACGATCTCCAACACTGAGTGATGCTCGTGCTGTCCCGAATGAATATTATCTTTTTCTAAAAAAAATAATGACTATCTGTAACTGTCTTGATTTGTTCCAATGTTTGTTATGCAATGAATAAATATTTGTACTGATGAGGCTTTGCGTGTACGTTTTCTCTTGTATTTAAAATGTTTTTTAGTGTTTTATATTTTGTATATAAATTTTATTTGTTTTTAAAAGATGTATTCAAGTCTGTCTTAGTTTATATTATTGAGTCTTTTAATATTTTTTTTAATTCAGACGTTAAATGTATGTGCATTGTAAAACAGCAGTTTTTGTTCGATTTTATTCATCAAACAAATACAGTGTTTCAGTTCAAATTAACTGGTAATCAAAGAGAAAAATGGTTAAAATTTTTTCTGGCACAAAATTGTACCAACCGGATTTAATGGGTTAATTATTCATTCTTTGCATTTGGTATCTTTTTACTTACTCATCATACGTAGTATAGGGTAAATCTTGCAATCGTTTTGAAAATCGAAAATTTTTTTTGACGGATTTACACGTTTCGGACACTGAAGATTCCGAAAAACATATTTTTAGAAAAAAAAAATTTGCCGTCCGTCCGTCTGTCTGTCTGTCTGTAACAACTCTATCTCCCGAAAAAATTGAGATAGAGACTTGAAATTTTGTATGTACTTAGTATGTAAGAATGGGACGAAGCCTATTTAACATCAGTAACCTCGATTATCCGGAACTATTTTTTTCGGACTCTCGAAAAATTCGTTCTGATGAAAGGTATATAAAAATATTCGAACTTTTTTGTTCTAAGGAATGGACGTAAAAGGTAATAAAATAACACATATTTTGCATGTAGAACGAAGTCGGTCGGATTATTAGTTGCCGAGATATTTGTAATCTTGTTTTCCACATTTTTCGATTTTTCATGACCCTGTATTTCATTCAAATTTCAATTCAGAAGTATATTTTAATTGGAAATGAGACGCTTAATCCGACGCAGTTAATTGTTAGTTAATAGAATTATTTTTTTGGAGTTATAAGGAGATGTTTCTTTTACGCAGTTCGGTACTACTTGAGTAGTTTGGCGTTTTATATAATTTGTCGAAATTTAACATCAGCAGTTCTTTAATATAGCATTACTATGTATATTAACAATATTTAAATTTTGTTTATGAATTGCAATGCATTGTATAAATAGTTTCACATGTTTTATTTTCATATACATATCCATGATGGGTAAGTATTACGGTGGCCCCCAACGACTAGTTTATTTAGATTTAATTTTTTTTTAGTGTTGTATGTGTATATTTCAAAATGATTAAAATTATGTAAAGAACTAAATAAATAAGTTGCCTCTGTTTATTTATTTTATAAAGAATATGCTCTTTCAACACTGTTTCTACCAGTGTCCAATAACACCTTTCAGAGTTCTGATTTTAACTTATTTTGCTTCCAATTTTTAAAGCTAATAAGTATTAAAACAAATTTCAATGTATTAAAAATGATTCGGAGTTGTTTATAGCTAAAGCTTACAAATGAAAACTTAATCACAAATCAAAATATGTTGAAAGGTGTCATTTGACATCGGTAAAAAAGGTGTTGACAATAAAATTTTTCATATTTAAACTAGTCGTTGGGGGAACACCGTAATACTTACCCATCATGGATACGCATAATATAAAATATGAAAATAAAACGCATGTAAACTATTTATAAAATGATTCCAAAATAAAGTTTAAACGCATATTTAAATAGTTTTAATATACATAGTAATGCTCTATCAATGAATTGCTGATGAGCCGATTTCGACAAATTATATAAAACTCCAAAATACGCAAGTAGTACCGGATTGCGTAAACGAAACATCCTTATAACTCCTAAAATAATAATCATATTGACTAACAGTTTACTGCGTCGGATTAAGCGTCTCATTTCCAATTGAAATATATCTTTGAATTGAAATTTGAATGAAATACAGGGTCATGAAAAATCGAAGAATGTGGAAAACAGGGTTACACATATCCCGGCAACTATTAACCTGATGGACTTCGTTCTTTATGCAAAATTTGTGTTATTTTATTGCCTTTTACGTCCCCTCCTTAAAATAAAACATTTCGAAAATTTTTGTATACCTTTCATCAGAACGAACTTTTCGAGAGTCCGAAAAAAAATAGCTCCGGATAATCGAGGTTATTAATATTAAATAGTCTTCGTCCCATTCTTACATATTAAGCACATACACATTACATATTCTTACATATTAATACAAAGTTTCAAGTCTCTATCTCAATTTGTTTGGGAGATAGAGCGGTTACAGACAGACAGACAGACAGATAGACAGACAGACACACAGACAGACGGACCGACATCAATTTTATTTTCTAAAAATATGTTTTTCGGAATCTCCAGTATCTGAAACGTGTAAATACGTCATGAAAAATTTTTCGATTTGCAAAACGATTGCAATACTTACCCTATACTACGTATGATGGGTAAATAAAAGGACTTTGGAGAATTTTAAGGTCTAGTTAAGCCGATTTTCGATAACCGGGGTTTTACTGAATATCATACTTTTACATTATGTTTTAAAGCAGTGAATAAAAGTGGCTCTTTGTTTGATTAACTCAGCGTCAATGCATGCTTTTCTTTCTTTTTATTTAAATTCCAATATACTTTCTTAAAATAAAAATACATTTTTTTCCAAATTGACTTTTTCATTTCATAGTTTAGCTTTTGTTACTCATTTCAAAAGACACTTTTGTAATCTGAAAAAATAAATATTTTGAAGCATTTTTTAACCTAGTAGCAACATTGCCGTGTGCTTCTTTGACGTATTTTCGCAAAAACTCGTTTATTTTTATTTTTAATCTATCTCACTTTTTTAATTTCATTATGTCATTTTTAAATTATATGAGTGAAATAATGAATATAAAAATGACTTTTATTTTAAATATTATAGCATTTCATTAAAAGCTTTTTTTTCCTTAACTTTCGTTTGAATTCGAATCTCTATAAATAAAAGGAATTCCGAGGATAATTAATTGAGGCACAGGGGAGCAAATCTTGGCAATGCGCCAACTCGGTCCAGAGGAAGCAAATCTTGGCAATGCGCCAACTCGTAAATATTAATCTAAAATATAGATTTCTGACTGCAGACGATTTTAAGATATTAACAAAAGAATGTTATATTTTCAAGCAAAACGTTAAAATTACCGGTGAAGCGATAGATTAGTTCTTTTTAAAAAACAACAGTCAGTGGCCACGTATTTCTGACAATGCATTTCTGCAAGTTTCGAGTTAATGATAAAATAATACAAATTTCAAGTTCGTTTAATATTGTTAATACGGACCCGGGCAACGCCGGGCGGGTTAGCTAGTACTTTGATAAAAAGAAAGTATTTTTCACTTATTTTTATTTCTTCTCATTATTTATATTCCGTTACCTTGTTTCATTTATTTCAAAATAGCATTCTTAAATTCTAGTATTATGTATATATATATTTAGTAGCTTATTGAAAAAATGCTTTTATGACTAAGAAAAAAAACCCGAACTTTTTAAATTTTATTCTAGTAGTAACTTTTTTTTCAACCCCATTTTTTTGAGGGAAAAAACAAGTTGGAAATTGCACGTAAAGCGTAGCAAATGAGGTGCGTTCGTTGATAACGAAGTTTTAAAATATTCAGATCTTGCTGATATAGTAGAGCGTACTTTGGATACAGTATAGTGGTCGAAATCTTTGTGTTCCTGTAAATATGCAGAGAGTAATTTTTATTATACTTCATTAACGTATATCTTACTCATAAAATGTGAAGTAGTTTAATATAATTAAAACACCCCCCAAACAATGTTTCCCCGTATAACATTATTTAGTGGAATACATTTGTGTGGCCCTGTAATTTAATAATAAATATTCTTTGCATCAGATTGTACAAAATGTATTTTTTAGTACATATTTCATAGATTCGTGTCAATTCTGTTATATTCAAATGAGTGTAACACCATTAAAATGCACTTGAAACTTTTTTCCCCATTGACCGTAATGTAACGGAATACTTTTGATTGTCCCTGTAATTGATCTATCCATACGATTTTCATAAAATTTGAAGTGACTCGACAAAATTATGTAATAAATATACGTTTTAAATTTCAAACGATTAAAATGCATTTGAAACTTTTTTTCCCATTGACCGTAATGTAACGGAATCCTTTTGATTGTCCCTGTAATTGATCTATCCATTCGATTTTCATAAAATTTGAAATGACTCGACAAAATTATGTAATGATTATGTATTTAAAATTTCAAACGATTCAGTTGGGTAGTTTTTGCGTTGTTATATGCGGACGGACAGACAGACAGACGGACAGACAGACAGACAGACAGACGGACGGACTGAGCGACAACAATAGGTGCTACATATTTACATAATTACGAACGCACCTAAAAAGCAAGAATTTACATTTTCAGTTTCTGAGTACATACACTCGATTTAGATTATAACGTACCCTGGATACGCCCGTAAGACATGGTGACGTCACTGCAACGTCGTTGTGAAGTCACATTGTGACTTTGTGACCATCGATTGTCGATGTGACGTCACGTGACGTCGATGTGAAGTCACAGTGACTAAAATGTGAAGTCGTTATGGCCGTTTTAGGGCTTTTTTGTGACGTCACATTGTGACCGCTTTGTGACGTCACAATGTGACCAATTTGTGAAAAGTGTGTCATTTGTGACTCCTTTGACATTAACATTGTGACGAACTGTGAAATTTCTTTTAGAAAGTCACACCTTAGTCACAATGCGACGTCACTGAGTGGTGGCATTTTCGTCACAGATGTCATGTGACCAAAGTGACTCACAGTGACGTCATTGTGACGTCACTGTGACCATGCATGCTATGAGGGTAACGTATTTTCGCTTAGAAGGTACTCAAATGCTTCTTCCCGAATGAAATTCTATATAAGTAATGATTAACAAATTCGGTTATAGTGTATTCTATAAAAGCTTTAATCAGAATGTAACGTAATTTATTACGCACGAAAAATGAAATTGGGATGTTGACTTTGCGATTACTAGCTTCAAAATAAGTAAACGTCTTCCATGTTTATCTTGGTGTGTTTGTCCTAAAGCTGGATTTATTTTTTCCTTCAAGTATTTTCTTTCAAGGGCATTTTTTCGCTCGTAATATGCGCTCAAAGTAGAGGTCTGCACGGGCCGGAATTTCCAGGCCCGGCTCGCATGAAAATTATTTCGGCCGTTCCAAAATTCAAAAGTTTGGCCTGAGCCCGGCTCGTTCAAATTTTTATATTTTAGGCCCGGCCCGTATAAAAATCAGTGTAAACAGGCCCGGCCCGTTTCGGCCCGTTACAATTTCTACGATTTCTAAAAATTTCAGATTTTTATCATATAATTAAAATTCCTTTAAAGAATACTGCATACATATCTATGGAATGATTTTACAGTATATTTTACAGGAAATACACATGAACAACATTAATGATGACTTAGATTCTTAGGCTTTCAACATTCGAATAAAGATTCATTAAAAAATTAATATGGTTTAGAATAAAAGTAAAATGAAAGAAAGCTAAAAACATCGTTACTTTTGAAGCTGTTTAATAAAAGAAGATTTAAAAAAATATTTCTATATCATTTTATTAAAGATTTTAAATCCAAATTCATTCTTGAATTCAAAAGAAGTTCTTTTTCTGATACATTTCTAAATTCATTTTTTAAGCTATTGCATATCTTTTATCGCGGGCTTTGAGCGCGGTGACCGAATCCAAAAATTCCGTAACGCGAAAAATCCTAACACATCGGTAACGAAAAAACCTAACACTCGGCTAACGTCGTTTCCTTTCGGAAAACTTCGGAACGGTATCCTTCGGTAGACTTCGGCAGACATTGACGCGGTATTTTTCAGATATTAGAATATCAAGTCTCAAACTTATGTTTCTTATGATCTAATTTTCATAGCGCGGCCAAATTTTGTTTGGTAATTTATTATGAGACAGTGTTTATTTTGGTGGTCTTATTTATTTTGGTGACAAGAGACCCCCCCCACCGTGAGGGTCGAAAAATTTAAAATGCTTATAACTCGCGATCTAACTTTCGTAGCGTGGCAAACTTTGTTTGGTAATTTATTATGAGACATTGTTAATTTCTGGTGACAGGATACACCCCACGGTGAGGGTCGAAAAATTTAAAATGCTTATAACTCGCGATCTAATCTTCGTAGCGCGGCCAAACTTGTTTGGTAATTTATTAGAAGACAGTGTTAATTTTTGGTGACAGGAGACCCCAGACGGTGAGGATCGAAAAATTTAAAATGCTCATAACTCGCGATCTAATTTTCGTAGCGCGGCCAAATTTTGTTTGGTTATTTATTATGGGACAGTGTTGATTGTTGGTGACAGAAGACACCCCACGGTGAGGGTCGAAAAATTAAAAATGCTTATAACTCGCGATCTAATTTTGGTAGCTTGGCAAAATATTGTTTGGTAATTTATTATAAGACAGTGTTAATTTTTGGAGACAGGAGACCCCCCACGGTGAGGGTCGAAAAATTTAAAATGCTTATAACTCGCGATCTAATTTTCGTAGCGCGGCCAAATTTTGTTTGGTAATTTATTATGGGACAGTGTTGATTTTTGGTGACAGGAGATCCTCCAAGGTGAGGGTCGAAAAATTTTTAAATGCTTATAACTCGCGATCTAATTTTTGTAGCGCGGCCAAATTTTGTTTGGTAATTTATTATGAGGCAGTGTTAATTTTTGGGGACATTAGACCCCCCCACGATGAGGGTCGAAAAATTTTAAATGCTTATAACTCACGATCTAATTTTCGTAGCGCGGCCAAATTTTGTTTGGTAATTTATTATGAGACAGTGTTAATTTTTGGTGACAGGAGACCCCCCATGGTGAGGGTCGAAAAATTTAAAATGCTTATAACTCACGATCTAATTTTCGTAGCGCGGCCAAATTTTGTTTATTCATTTATTATGAGTCAGTGTTAAGTTTTGGTGACAGGAGACCCTCACGGTGAGGGTCGAAAAATTTAAAATGCTTATAACTCGCGATCTAATTTTCGTAGCGCGGCCAAATTTTGTTTGGTAATTTATTATGAGACATTGTTAATTTCTAGTGACAGGAGACACCCCACGGTGAGGGTCGAAAAATTTGAAATGCTCATAACTCGCGATCTAATTTTCGTAGCGCGGCCAAATTTTGTTTGGTAATTTATTATGAGACATTGTTAATTGTTGGTGACAGAAGACACCCTACGGTGAGGGTCGAAAAATTAAAAATGCTTATAACTCGCGATCTAATTTTGGTAGCTTGGCAAAATATTGTTTGGTAATTTATTATAAGGCAGTGTTTGTTAATTTTTGGTGACAGGAGACCCCCCACGATGAGGGTCGAAAAATTTAAAATGCTTATAACTCGCGATCTAATTTTCGTAGCGCGGCCAAATTTTGTTTATTCATTTATTATGAGTCAGTGTTAAGTTTTGGTGACAGGAGACTCTCACGGTGAGGGTCGAAAAATTTAAAATACTTATAACTCGCGATCTAATTTTCGCAGCATGGCCAAATTTTGTTTGGTAATTTATTTTGAGACTGTTAATTTTTGGTGACAGGAGAACCCCCACGGTAAGGGTCGAAAAATTTAAAATGCTTATAACTCACGATCTAATTTTCGTAGCGCGGCCAAATTTTGTTTATTCATTTATTATTAGTCAGTGTTAAGTTTTGGTGACAGGAGACCCTCACGGTGAGGGTCGAAAAATTTAAAATGCTTATAACTCGCCATTGGCGCACCCAGGACTAAGCTTTGGAGGGGGCTAACATATATTAGAGGTCCGTATTTTCCTGATCTGGCCCTGGCAGATGAGCTCAGTCCGATTTTTTTTGCATTTTATTAAAAATGGACGAGATTTGCCGTTCCCAGAAGTACATTTTTTCTATTGACTGGATACAAAACGAGGACTGGATGGTGGAAAGGGGGGGGGGAGTAATCATCGAAACCTGGGGAGGGCCTCTGAAAATTTTTGATTGGGCTAATTTTGAAGGCTTAAACCTCTTTGATAAATAAAAAGAAATTATTGTTTTAAATGATAAATATAAAAAATGCTTATATTTCAAATTTCATACGAAAATTTACATATAAAAAAAAAATGTGAAGAGTGTAATATTTTTCAAAATTTCTGTTTTGCTGAATTTATTAAAAGTAATAAAGATAAACTTTCATAATTTTAGAAAACTTTAAATAGTTTAATCATGTGGTCTGGGAGGGGCTTCAGCCCCCTTAACCCTCCCCGTGGGTGCGCCAGTGTAACTCGCGATCTAATTTTCGTAGCGCGGCCAAATTTTGTTTGGTAATTTATTTTGAGACTGTTAATTTTTGGTGACAGGAGACCCCCCCACGATGAGGGTCGAAAAATTTAAAATGCTTATAACTCGCGATCTAATTTTCGTAGCGCGGCCAAATTTTGTTTATTCATTTATTATGAGTCAGTGTTAAGTTTTGGTGACAGGAGACCCTCACGGTGAGGGTCGAAAAATTTAAAATGCTTATAACTCGCGATCTAATTTTCGTAGCGCGGCCAAATTTTGTTTGGTAATTTATTTTGAGACTGTTAATTTTTGGTGACAGAAGACCCCCCACGGTGAGGGTCGAAAAATTTAAAATGCTTATAACTCACGATCTAATTTTCGTAGCGCGGCCAAATTTTGTTTATTCATTTATTATGAGTCAGTGTTAAGTTTTGGTGACAGGAGACCCCCCACTGTGAGGGTCGAAAAATTTAAAATGCTTATAACTCACGATCTAATTTTCGTAGCGCGGCCAAATTTTGTTTGGTAATTTAATATGAGACTGTTAATTTTTGGTGACAGGAGACCCCCACGGTGAGGGTCGAAAAATTTGAAATGCTTATAACTCGCGATCTAATTTTCGTATCGCGGCCAAAATTTGTTTGGTAATTTATTATGAGACATTGTTAATTTCTAATGACAGGAGACACCCCACGGTGAGGATCGAAAAATTTAAAATGCTCATAACTCGCGATCTAATTTTCGTAGCGCGGCCAAATTTTGTTTGGTAATTTATTATGAGACATTGTTAATTGTTGGTGACAGAAGACACCCCTCGGCGAGGGTCGAAAAATTAAAAATGCTTATAACTCGCGATTTAATTTTGGTAGCTTGGCAAAATATTGTTTCGTAATTTATTATAAGACAGTGTTAATTTTTGGTGACAGGAGACCCCCACCACGGTGAGAGTCGAAAAATTTAAAATGCTTATAACTCGCGATCTAATTTTGGTAGCTTGGCAAAATATTGTTTGGTAATTTATTATAAGGCAGTGTTTGTTAATTTTTGGTGACAGGAGACCCCCCACGATGAGGGTCGAAAAATTTAAAATGCTTATAACTCGCGATCTAATTTTCGTAGCGCGGCCAAATTTTGTTTGGTAATTTATTATGAGACAGTGTTAATTTTTGGAGACATTAGACCCCCCCACAATGAGGGTAGAAAAACTTAAAATGCTTATAACTCGCGATCTAATTTTCGTAGCGCGGCCAAATTTTGTTTATTCATTTATTATGAGTCAGTGTTAAGTTTTGGTGACAGGAGACTCTCACGGTGAGGGTCGAAAAATTTAAAATACTTATAACTCGCGATCTAATTTTCGCAGCACGGCCAAATTTTGTTTGGTAATTTATTTTGAGACTGTTAATTTTTGGTGACAGGAGAACCCCCACGGTAAGGGTCGAAAAATTTAAAATGCTTATAACTCACGATCCAATTTTCGTAGCGCGGCCAAATTTTGTTTATTCATTTATTATTAGTCAGTGTTAAGTTTTGGTGACAGGAGACCCTCACGGTGAGGGTCGAAAAATTTAAAATGCTTATAACTCGCCATTGGCGCACCCAGGACTAAGCTTTGGAGGGGGCTAACATATATTAGAGGTCCGTATTTTCCTGATCTGGCCCTGGCAGATGAGCTCAGTCCGATTTTTTTTGCATTTTATTAAAAATGGACGAGATTTGTCGTTCCCAGAAGTACATTTTTTCTATTGACTGGATACAAAACGAGGACTGGATGGTGGAAAGGGGGGGGGAGTAATCATCGAAACCTGGGGAGGGCCTCTGAAAATTTTTGATTGGGCTAATTTTGAAGGCTTAAACCTCTTTGATAAATAAAAAGAAATTATTGTTTTAAATGATAAATATAAAAAATGCTTATATTTCAAATTTCATACGAAAATTTACATATAAAAAAAAAAAAATGTGAAGAGTGTAATATTTTTCAAAATTTCTGTTTTGCTGAATTTATTAAAAGTAATAAAGATAAACTTTCATAATTTTAGAAAACTTTAAATAGTTTAATCATGTGGTCTGGGAGGGGCTTCAGCCCCCTTAACCCTCCCCGTGGGTGCGCCAGTGTAACTCGCGATCTAGTTTTCGTAGCGCGGCCAAATTTTGTTTGGTAATTTATTTTGAGACTGTTAATTTTTGGTGACAGGAGACCCCCCCACGATGAGGGTCGAAAAATTTAAAATGCTTATAACTCGCGATCTAATTTTCGTAGCGCGGCCAAATTTTGTTTATTCATTTATTATGAGTCAGTGTTAAGTTTTGGTGACAGGAGACCCTCACGGTGAGGGTCGAAAAATTTAAAATGCTTATAACTCGCGATCTAATTTTCGTAGCGCGGCCAAATTTTGTTTGGTAATTTATTTTGAGACTGTTAATTTTTGGTGACAGGAGACCCTCCACGATGAGGGTCGAAAAATTTAAAATGCTTATAACTCACGATCTAATTTTCGTAGCGCGGCCAAATTTTGTTTATTCATTTATTATGAGTCAGTGTTAAGTTTTGGTGACAGGAGACCCCCCACGGTGAGGGTCGAAAAATTTAAAATGCTTATAACTCACGATCTAATTTTCGTAGCGCGGCCAAATTTTGTTTGATAATTTAATATGAGACTGTTAATTTTTGGTGACAGGAGACCCCCACGGTGAGGGTCGAAAAATTTGAAATGCTTATAACTCGCGATCTAATTTTCGTATCGCGGCCAAATTTTGTTTGGTAATTTATTATGAGACATTGTTAATTTCTGGTGACAGGAGACACCCCACGGTGAGGATCGAAAAATTTAAAATGTTCATAACTCGCGATCTAATTCTCGTAGCGCGGCCAAATTTTGTTTGGTAATTTATTATGAGACATTATTAATTGTTGGTGACAGAAGACACCCCTCGGCGAGGGTCGAAAAATTAAAAATGCTTATAACTCGCGATCTAATTTTGGTAGCTTGGCAAAATATTGTTTGGTAATTTATTATAAGACAGTGTTAATTTTTGGTGACAGGAGACCCCCACCACGGTGAGAGTCGAAAAATTTAAAATGCTTATAACTCGCGATCTAATTTTCGTAGCGCGGCCAAATTTTGTTTGGTAATTTATTATGAGATTTTGTTAATTTTTGGTGACAGGAGACCCCCACGGTGAGGGTCGAAAAATTTAAAATGTTTATAACTCGCGGTCTAATTTTCGTAGCGCGGCCAAATTTTGTTTGGTAATTTTTTATGAGACAGTGTTAATTTTTGGTGACAGGAGACCCCCCCACCGTGAGGGTCGAAAAATTTAAAATGCTTATAACTCGCGATCTAATTTTCTTAGCGCGACCAAATTTTGTTTGGTAATTTATTAAGCTATTGCATAGCTTTTATCGCGGGCTTTGAGCGCGGCGACCGAATTTAAGAATTCCGCAACGAGAAAAATTCCTAACAATCCGGCTAACGAAGTTTCAATTTGGCAGACTTCCGGAAGGTATCCTTCGATAGACTTCAGCAGACATTGACGCGGTATTTTTGCATAAGTTGATAAAAAATGCTATGCAATAGTTTTACCGCGGCAGTCCCCGAGTGGCACACTTATTTTTTTTTCTCAGATACGCATACGATTAGCAGGTATCTTTATTCAGAAACTATATAATCAAATGGCATTATTCATTTGTTGATGTAAGCAATTTAAGAATACTGCAAGTAAATAAAATACTGTCATAGTTAGCGTTTTGAATAGAATTTCCGGAAGCGATAGCATGGGAAGGGAAAAAAACCTGCAATCATTTGAGAAATTATTATATCTCAACAAGGCTTTATAAGTATTTTATTTACCAAAAATGAAAAACGCTATTCGATTCTAAATCCCTTCAATAGTTAGGCTTATCACATTTATACTTTTACAATTTAAAATAGAACAGAAAATGTGTCAAACTTTTACATTATTGAGAAATTAATTTAAAAACCACCAAGAAGTATATATCCAAAGATTAAGCTAACATAAGTTCTTTATCGCTGTTAATAATTTTACAAATCATGTTTTCTGCCCTACAGATCTTGAGAACAATTAAGTCTAGTTCCGGTTCGACCAGTCCATATGTAGAAAAATAATGTAAGCTAGATCTCGGCCCGGCATGAGTCAGCTAAAAAAATATTACAACGGGTTACACACAATGTAGCTTCCGATGCCGATCTCTATACTGTACATTTTTATATTGATGCTGTAAACTAGTATGTCTCGTGACGCACATTTATACTTATTCTTGTTAAAACCATTTTTGTTGAAAATAGCTCATATTTTATCGTTTCAGCTTAGATCTTCAGAAAGGGCCGGAAAATTTTTTTATCGGCCCGGCCCGTTGAAAAAGCTATTCTAAATCTGCCGGCCCAGCCTGTTAGAAAATTCGAAACGATTTTTACGTGGCCCATACCGGGCCGGGTATGGACCACGGGCCAAACTCGGGCCCGTGCAGACCTCTAGGTCAAAGTCTTTAAAAAGTCATTTTGTTACAGTTCACAGACCTTTGAATATTACGTCTACGCAATGACGACAAGATGGCGACTCACGTATGCGCATTTATTTCACTGTTTGCACAATATCTTAAAATATAAATATCAGCAATTTCTACAAATTTTGACCGCCATTTTTTTTCCTATCTGAGAACTAATACGCCAAAGGTAAATTTTGGAGGATACTGGTATCGAAATTTAGGAAGCAGTATAAATTGTTTAAAAAAACGTCTACTACTGCAACCAGTTTGCGTAAACTCAATTTGTAAGCTTAGTATGCAGGGGGCGGTGCACTATGTCCAAAAGTAGATTAAAAGTAGAATATCTCCATAGCCTTTCAGGTTCAAAAAAAGGATGAAATACATGACTGACATAAGAATTCGCAAATGATTTTTTTTTTTTTAAAAATCTGTTTTCGTTCTTTGAGTATAAAATGAAAATTTTATTAAAATATTCTTAGTGGCGGTTTCAATTTTCGAATTAAAATTAAGTGATCACGCCTCGTGACCACGGCTCTTGAAAATGTTAAACTCTTTCGGATCTTAGGCTACGGCCTATTTTTATAATCGTGCTACAATATACTGTTTTTTTCTACCTGGAACATTTCTTTCGAAAACATCCTAGTATGACTCCATAGCCGATTTCTTTATTTCTTTTCCGTTAGTCTGCTGAAAATCTTGCTAGTAGATTATATTTTATCATTTTGGCAAAAGCTCAGAATGTATTGGAAAAACGTATGGGGAAGGCAGAGTTATTGGGGAAGGTCGTGGATTTCAATGCGGACATCTCTTAATAGGTATTTCCATGAGCACATATCGTTTAAGTCACATACTGTGATTTTAAATACCAGTATTTTAGAATGGAAAAATGTGACTTATTTTATGAGAGATATTTCATTAATTGGATAAGGTCATGTAAACCTTTCAAAAATAATGGTGGCCAACAATTTAGCAGTTACTAATAATGTGAATTATACGACAAGTGCTCATGGAAATAACCGATGTTATTAATTAACATAATCAAACATGTAAGTATTTTTTGGTTTGTCAGACGAAAATATTTCGAGTAGAATATTTTTTTATTTTTTTGGAAACAGCGCATGGTGTGTGATGACAGCTCCTACTTGTCAGAATGGGAACATTAGTGCAAAAACATCAACACACTGAAAAGATTAAAAAAAACTTTTCCATAAAAAGTATAAACTAGTCGGATGTAGCCATCCTAAAGCTTTCTTCTATCTCATGTGTATTAACACTTCAAAATTCACTAACAGAGGGACAAAATCAAATGACAATTTGTGCTCATCGGGAGAATCTAAACGCATGAAACTCCGTGCATTATTTCTTGAAATACGACTATTGTGGATATAGGGAATATTTCAGCATAAAATTGCCACCTATAGTTCGATTTATACCAAAAAATTAGCAGCAATAATACCATTTTTCAAATTATACCTGAATCTGAAGATTGATGAAAAATACAGAATAAGTTCTTGAGATAGAGTTATAGAATAAGTTGCGAAAAATGTAGCATAGAAACGCCGCCTGATGCGCTTTTCATACCGAAATGTAAACATCAAAATAATTCATGTCATGGAGTAACCGAATTTTATTGCCGGAGTTGGAAAAAAATCAGCATAACAGCGTTACCCGCTAGACAATTGACACCAAAAACGTAAAATGAACTAATTTACACCTCGGATTTACTGAATCTGAAATTTGATGACAATCCGTACATTAATTCATGAGATAGAGCTGTTGCAAAAATCGCGAAACATGCAGCTTAACAGTGCTACCTGTTGATCGATTTACACCAAAATGTAAGCAACATTAATTCCTTTCAAGGGCTAACAGAATCTGTAGTACGATGGAAATCCGTGCTTTAGTTATTGCAATGGAGCTGTTGCATAAATCGTAAAAATTGTATCCTAACAACACCATCTGATGAGTGATTTACACCCAGAAACTAATCAGCATCAACTTATATCAGGGACTACTTGAATAGAAATTTTTATTAAAATTCGTGCATTAGCTCTTGAGATAGAGCTATTGCAAAATTCGAAAAAAATGCAACAAAGTAGCGCCATTTGTAAAGTAGTTTACACCAAAATCTTAGCAACATCAATTCATGTTTAGGACTAACTGAATCTATAGTGCGATACAAATCCTTATATTAGTTACTGATACATAGCTATTGCGTAGATTGTAAAAAATGCAGCATAGCAGCGCTATCTGTTGAGCGATTTACAGCAAAAACTAATCATAATCAATCTATGTCAAACAATATCTGAATATCAATTTTATTAAATTCCGTGCACTGGTTCTCGGGATAGAGTTACACAATATGTATGTCAAGTAAAGACTCGCAGACAGACATTTTGAAAAAATATATTTTTCGGAATATCTTACCCTTAAAACATGTAAATCCGTCAAACACAGGAATTCGAAAATTTCCACGAATCCAGTACTTTCTTTTTGTGAGGATAAATAAAATGAAAAAAAAGCAAAAATAAATAAAAAATGTAGAAAAATGAAAGAAATATTACCCTAAGCTAAAACTGAACTTTGAATTTCAACAATAAACTTATCAAAAGCGGCAATTCCAAAACTTTCTTCTATCGCAGATACGTTAATACCTCCAGAATGATGAAGCATAGCAGTGTCACCGGCTAGGTAACTTACACCAAAATCTAATATGCAACAACTTATTTCAAGTTCTAATTGAATCTGAAATTTGATAAAAATTTGCGTATTAGTATTTGAGATAGAATCATTGCAGAAATCGTAACAAAAATCGCGCATTAATTACTAGGATAGAGCTATAGTAATAATCATGAATAATGTCATATAGCAGCGTCACCTGTTGTGCGATTTACGCCAAAAGACGTAATCAAGACTATATTATATCAGGGACTAACGGAATCTGAGGTTTCATGAAAATCTGCCCATTAGTTTTTGAGATATTTTCTGCTGCAGAAATAGTGAAGAAGGCGTATCAGCGCCACCTGTTGGGCAATATACATCAAAAAGTAATCGTATTCTGTTTATATAAAGGTCTTACTGAATCTAAAGTTTTGTAAAATTCCATGCATTAGTTCTTCAGATAGAATATCCACTAAATTTATGTCTCTTACAGGTGGACAAACAGACATTTTGTAAAAACATGTTTTTTGGAATCTCTGACCCTCTAAAACGAGTAAATCCGTCGAAAATCGTAATCCGAAAATTTTCACAAATGAATACTTTTTGTAAAGGTTGAAGAAGATAAAAAATGAGTCTAATTCACACATGCAAAAATGGAAGCTATGTTACTATTTTACATTTTTTATTTACTTGTAGGCAAATTCCAAATTTTCATCGTAACTATCTGCACCAGTGTTGCCAGTGGGCTACTTTTATTTAATTCACATTTCTTGCTTGGCACCACCTTTTTGAAAAGGTAAAATTCCCCTTTTTCGCCTAAATTAAAATGTCATTAAATAAGGACTATTTAACTATTTTAAAAAAAATGGTGCGAATCAAGAACCTGGATTTAAAAAAAGTAGCCCATCTGGCAACACTGATCTGCACATAGTTGCACACTTGTACGGCATTTTTGATGCCATTTGAATTAAAAAAAAATTGTTTTGTTTCCTTAGATTTTGGCATAAGTTTTAGACGAAATTTTCTATTAAAACTTTGTTGTTAGAAAAATGCGAACAAGATGGTTCTGTGTATTTAAATCTCAGAAAATAATAAAACTTTGGTTGTACAGAATGATAAGAAAATGTTCGAATTACATTCATGGGGATAAGAAAAATATTTGATGATTTATCTGTTGTGCCTAAATAATAGAAAAGTACCGAAAATCGCTTTATGCAAATTTTTTCCGCTAAAAATTCTTTATTTCCTTGACTAATAAATGTTTCATCAAAAAGCTATTGCATTCAGCTGTAAAACTTTCTATTACTGAATATCATTGCTCATGTCCAAGTTGCTAGTAGGACTTCTTTTTAATTCTGAAATTCCAAATAGAAATTTATACTTCATTGAATGACATAAATAATTTTCCAGAAAAAACAGAGTTCATAGTTATAGTTACTTTACCCTTTTTGAATAACAGTATTTAATAACCGGCTTCACTAATTTGTCCGTACGTCGCGCGTCGGTCGTACGGGAAATATGTTTTTACGAATCATGATTTTCCCGCACCACGTATGGGCTTCCACATTTCAATCATAATTTATTATTCTCACCTGTACATTTTGATTGCAAACTCTACATTAATTAATTTAAGCATTTTTCTGTTTCAATTGGGCAAAAATTTCTATTTTGAAAAATCAATGATAAAAGATTAAAATTTCTGTAAAAGTCAAGAAAAAAAAAAAATGGGCGTTTTATGATAGTTTAAAAAAAAAATATTAAGTGATAAACAGTTTATTAAATCCATTAGAGTTTTTAAATCAATAGATTTTAAGAACTTCACGTTTTATCCAAACATTTTAATCAAATTTTGCATTACTTGAGACAGGTGTTACAAAAATTAAAAGGAAATAACATTGACACGCTTTGGATCCGTCTATTATTAGAGAGTCCATTGAAATTTACCCGTAAAAATGACCCGTAAAAATTTTGTTTGCAATGGTACCGTTTCTTTTATTCCTAAGTTATGGTTAGAATTAATGAATAAATTCCTCGTGAAAGATTGAATGGTATGAACTAAGTTAGAAATTATTTTCAGATCATGGCATATTTTAAATTAATTTTTTTTTACAATAGAGCACGTGGTTTTTTGTTGTTTATATCTCATTGTCGCGTGTCATTTGTATTGACGATTTGTATTTTATTTCTATTTTTATTATGATTATGGATCTTATTAGATGGATTCGAAACATGTCAATGTTATTTCTTTTTAATTTTGGTAACACCTCTCTCAAGTAATATAATTTTTTATAAAAATATTAAGTTCTTAAAGAATATTTTATTGCAGCTGATCTTGATAATACACAACTACGTATACTATTATTTTAACACAATCTAACTGATTGGTAAAGTTATCATACGAATTGAATATTTCCAGCTGAGCGAAAAATTGCCCAGGCCGGGAATCGAACCCGGATACTTGGCTTACAAGGCCAATGTTTTTACCTGTTGAGCTAACCGGGCGATAACCGTCTGGGATTTTTCGCTCAGATAACCTTATTGGCCGTAACATCTGGTCTGTCATCTAGACAGCTCGGCAGAATAAGCCGCAAGTAATGGAACTCCATAGAACGATGGATACGTAGATATACAATTATTGGCCTTGTAAGCCAAGTATCCGGGTTCGATTCCCGGCCTAGGCAATTTTTCGCTCAGTTGGAAAAATTCACTTCGTCTAATAACTTTACCAATCAGTTAGATTGTGTTAAAATATAGTATATCTACGTATCCATCGTTCTATGGAGTTCCATTACCTGCGGCTTATTCTGCCGAGTTGTCTAAATGACAGACCAGATGTTACGGCCAATAAGGTTATCTGAGCGAAAATTCCCAGCCGGTTATCGCCCGGTTAGCTCAACAGGTAAAAGCATTGGCCTTGTAAGCCAAGTATCCAGGTTCGATTCCCGGCGTGGGCAATTTTTCGCTCAGCTGGAAATATTCAATTCATATGACAACTATGTATATTTTAAGGGAATACGGGTATTCAAATGATAAAAACTGAATGAAAAATTCCACACCCGTACAATCCTCATAAAATAAAAATTATTTCGTCCAATTATTCAATACGATTTCTGAATTTCTTAATAGGAACAGAGTGGAAACGGAAATCCCTACCTCAGAGAGTAAGCAACATACTGTTTTGGCCTGCAACTGCAGTGCATACCTGCCAACTTCCGACTTTTTTTCCGTAAAATGCAATTTGATTTAGATTAGGTTAAACAAGCTTCAAACCAGAATTTTTTAAAAAGAAATGATATCATAAGAGGTTTGCCATACATCACATCACAAATTCTGTATAGAATTGTTTCCTTGACAGACGTTTCGCGATTACTTAACCCTTTCCGAGACAAGGCATTTCTGCTCTAAAAATGTTCAAATAATCAATTCACACTGTAAATTACAGCAAATTTGTTTGAGAATAACGAACAGAAATCCCCCCCCCTCTACGTATATTATGCGATCGAAATAGTACTAAAAATTTGCTGGTGCCAGTTGGTAATTTGGTCATTAAAACTGTTTGCAGATTGCAAAGGGTGTCTCTGAAAAATTAAAGTAAAATTCTTTTTTCAGGTTTTCTACAAATTCAAAGATTTCAAATTGAAAGTACTGGTCCAACTGGCAACCCGGTATCACACCCGTCCATGCTGAAACGTGGCTTAATTTAACTCTCATCTCACGAAAGTTATGATGGAGGTTCGCAATGCATTTTTAATTTGATATAAGGCCCACTTGTTTGTATAGTGATTAGAGAGTTTAACCCCATTTAATCCACTAAAGTTGCAGTATCTAATCTCGTCTCAGGTGTCGATGTTTACAGGGGGGGGGGGGGGTCATGGAACTATGAATAAAATGGAAACTGCGTATCCTTAAAATGGCGAAGCTTCAATTGTAACAGGTTTTGCAGTGACTCATTAGTGACGGGAGAGATTTTCTCAATCTTTAAGCTGATTATAATTGATAAATTTCAGTCATTATTATGATCAAAATCATTTATTTATTTTTGCTTGAGGAAGTTCATTTTGGCGGTAGTTGGGCTCTGCTGTTCCGCCATATTGTGACTTACAGGGTTCGTACAACTGTACAGCTAAATTTTTGCAGTATTTTCAATGTATTTCACGGCAGAAAAATATTGCGAAAATTGCGAATTAAGAAGGTGGTTGTGAATTCTGTTTAAAAAATAAATAAATAAATAAATAAATAAATATAAATTCTCTTGCCATTAAAAGTGGTGCCAGAGTCTTTACAAAATATAAGGAGTGTGCGAACCCTGGACCAACTAAACAGTCTCCTGTCATTGTCAATGCAAAAGATTTTAGTATAACAGCCAACCCTCAGCCCTTCCCTCGGGATTGCCTTTACACTTTAAAGTTAAAGCTGTGTTTCCGAGGTAGATACCCAAACCTCCTAGGCCGACTCTCAGTAAAAACGACAAGGAATCCTTTTCCATATTTGTGAGAGAAACTTTTGCATGAATAAACGGTTGAAGTACGCCAAAATTTTTCATTCAAAATTTACTGATGGAAGTTTGTTTTGAAAGCAATTAGAAACCATTGATGCAATGTAAAAAATCACATGCCATCTTATGACAACCTTTTGAGTTATTTCTTTCGAGAGAGATGACTTTATTCTGTATGTCACCTTCCGTTTATCTATAACTCCATTTTAGTACTAGTAGTTTTGATAGTTTTTATTCATCAAAAGTTGAACTTTTGAATTTCAAGGCGGTTTTACTCGGTTTCGAAGCAGTATAAAGATGTTTTCCTGATGAAGATCTTAGACGAAGAACAAAACGTCGAATTTCTTAAATTTATTTTAATGTTTGTATAGTTTTTAAATTCTGCAACATTTTGTACACCATTTAGTCATCATGTTATTTTTATTTATATTATACATATTTTATATATATATTTTATAAATTATTATAAATATATTATATATATTTTATTTATATTATATTTATATTATATAGTTTTTACCTATATATATATATATATATATATATGTGGGATATTGAGTGATTAACTTATGATTTAAGAAAAACTAATATTCTTGATAAGATAAAAAAGGTTTAATAGACATAAAATATATACGTAGCATTCAAAAATAACAGTAGAACTGAATAATATTCAGTATAAATAAGCTTCTCTGAGCTTTGGATTAAAAATCCATCAAACTCGCCATCGCTGAAATCTATAGAACACCTCGTTCTTTTCACGCATCATCACACGAGTCTCATTTTGGATATCACGTTCATTAAATCATTGAGTTTATTATCTTTTATTGCTGGATACTTTATTCTTTAATCCCACATTCTCGGTCATCCTGACATTTCTGACGTCCTCGGCAGCTGTTTATAAAAATTTAGACACAAATTTACACATACAAAACAGGTAAACATAAAACAAAAACATGTCACGTTATGCATATGCGTTACTCCAGGGCTTCAAATATTCTGCAGCAGTTGAGGTCTTGTTGGGACCATCATGGTCTCCAATTTTTTCTACATCTTAACGATCATTTGACTTTACTTTAGTAACTTTATAAGGTCCATGGAATTTTTCCTTTAATTTCAGACCTGTGCCGTACTGCGTTCTTTGGATTGCCACGAGATCATTTAATTTATATTTGTTGGGCTCTCTCCTCTTCTTGTTAAATTGTTTTCTATTTTCTTCTTGTATTTTCAAAAAAATTTTTTTTTTTCGCTTCTTCTCTTACATTTTCCCGTTCCATCATCATGTGGTTTATATCTTCTTCCTCTAGTATTTCTTTAATCCTTAAGTCATTTTTATTTTTCATTTTTACGAAAATCATCAATTCAAATGGGCTGTATTTCGTACTTCTTGTAACTGTACTATTGAGAATTCTCTGCACATCTGCCCTATATTTATACCATTTTGTGGGCTCATTCCCACATAGCTTTGCTAGTACAGGAATCAGGATGCTATGAATTCTTTCGATCTGTCCGTTTCCCCTGGGCATCCCTGCAGTAATTTTACCGTGTTCTATCCCTTGCTCTTTGCAGTATTCTATAAACTCATCTGATCTGAACGCTGGTCCCCGATCCGTTATTATTTTGCTGGGATTCCCGAACACAGTTTGTTGCAATGATAACTTTTCAATGACTTCCTGAGCTGTCGTGGATTTTACCGGATAAAACCATACGAACTTAGTAAAGGCATCAACAACTGTGAATATATGCTGATATTTCTTGTTTGTTGATGGCAGCGGTCCAATATGATCAATGTGGTATGTGCTTAATGGTATATTCTCTTTTGGTATGGGCGTTAGAAAACCTTCGGCTTTGCCTCGTTTCTTGTTAAATAGAATACATTCGATGCAATTTACTACCACTGTTTCAACTTGTTTTCTCAGGTTAGGGATGAAGAACTCTTTTTTTACTAATTCTTCTGTTTTGACCGCAGCAAAATGCCCTTTATCGTGTGTTTTACGAATAATCTCTTTTTGCATTTCTTCAGGCACTACAAGTACCTCTCTTCCGTTATCAAACTTATACAACACGTTATTCTTGATAAGATATTCATTTTCTTCACCTTTTTCAACTAAAGATTTTATTGATTTTATGAGCTCATCTTTCTCCTGTGCTATAGCTATTCTAGCTGTCATCTCATTCTGTGATCTTGTAATTACTAAAACAGTATTCCTGCTCAAAGCATCTACATGTTTCATTTTATTCCCTGGTATATGTGTGATTTCATAATCAAATTCTTCCATGAATAAAGCCCATCTTGCGACTTTTGGAGCCAAATCTCTTTTGTTTAATGTTTTCTGAAATGCTTCACAATCAGTTACTATCTTGAATTTTGTACCAAGTAAGAAATTCCTGATTTTTTTAAGAGCTTCAATTATTGCCAATACCTCCAATTCATAACTACAATATTTTTCTTGTTGCGGGGTTGTCTTTTTGCTCATGTATTGTATAGGGTGGAATTTTCCATCATCCGCTTTTTGTAGTAGTACTGCTCCGAAACCATGGCTACTGGCGTCGGTGTGTAATTCCAGTGCTGATCCTTGTTTAAATAAATGCAATACTGGTTTTTGCAATAATATTTCTTTTAATTTTTTAAACGCCTGTATTTGTTCTGTGCCAAATTCAAATGTGACATTTTTACGCAATAAATCAGTCAATGGTTTGGCTATTCGAGCATAGTTCGGAATAAATTTACGAAAATAACCTGTTAGTCCTAAGTATGATTGCAATTGTTTTATCGTTTTTGGTTGAGGGAAATTCCAAACAGCTGATGTCTTCGATTCAGATGGTTGTATCGTCCCATTTTCAATTATATAACCAAGAAATTCTATTTTTTTTCCTTAAAAATTTGCATTTTTTAAAGTTAAACTCTAGCCCATAATCCGCTGCAACTTCAAGTACTTGTTTCAATTTCTCTAAACCTTCTTCTTCAGTTTGTGATGGAATAATAAAATCATCCATATAAATAACTACTGTGCCGTCACGTAATAACTTTCTAAACACCGTGTTTACATATCTTTGGAACTGGTTTCCTGATGTACATAAACCAAATGGACACTTCAAAAACTCATATTCCCCTTCGTGTGTCACGAATGCGGTGTATTTCCTGCTTTTCTCCTCAATTTCAACATGAAAAAAACCATTCTTTAGATCGAGAGTCGTAAATACTTTTGATCTCTCTAATTTATCTAAAACATCTTCAATTAAAGGTAATGGGTACCGATCTTTGATTATTTTCTTATTCAGTTTACGGTAATCTATGCATAACCTATACGAGTTGTCTTTCTTTTAAACTAAAACTACCGGTGCAGCGTAATCTGAAAAACTGCGCCTTATAATTCCGTTTTTCAACCATTGCTGAACCTGGTTTTCGATTATTTCTTGCTCTTTAAAAGGAAATCTTCGTGGCCGTTGACAAACAGGAATTTCATCAGATAAAATTATATTCATCCGTAATCCTGTATCTTTTGATTTATTTGGCTTGTATCCCTTTAATAATTCATTTATTTGTTTTCTTATATTAAAATTTCTCACGTGATCTAAATCAATTTCATCAGCTTCTATGACGCTCGCTAAATTAATTAAGAAATTATCTCCTGCATTATTATCATTTACAATTATAATATTTTCATCACGTGAATTATCTAACGTTGATGTTTTCTTTTCATTATTATTTCTGGCAGCATGATTCAATTTTATGTCAGAATTCTTCTGAACTTCAGTGTAACCTACTTCAATATTGTTGCTTTCGCCAACGATCTTAATTCCGTTCTCGTCTATCGCCAAATTTAATTTGCTAATCACATCATATCCCAATAAAATATCATATGAAAGAGATTCTAACACATACAAATTTGCTTTGATTAGAAAACCATCAATATTAAATTCATATGAAAAGTATCCTTTAGGATAAACAACTACTCTTTCTATGCCTGACAAAGAAATATTATTTGAACGTAATCTTGGCGATCCAATCTTCGTATAGTATTCATAACTGACCAGACTTATATCACTTCCAGTGTCAAAAAAGATCTGTGTCTTTTCACCGTTAACATCAATATTTATCATGCAATCCGGCTTGGCGCTGTTTGTTTGTTTGATTACTGCAAAATTTATCTCCTTGTGATTGGATAATCGCGGGTTTTGGCTCCCGTTAATATCAGTGTCTAACATGTGATCCGGTTTGGCGCTGTTTGTTTCTTTGATTAATGCACAATTCACTTCTTTGTGATTGGATAATCGCGGGTTTTGGCTCCGATTTTGGCTGTCATAATTTATTTGACTATTATTCCCATTTTTACACTGGGATATTACGTGGCCAAGACGGTTACATTTAAAACATCTAATTTGTGCCCTGTTTCTTTCATTTAAATTAGAAGATTCATTTCTATTAGCTATATTATCTGCAAATTGTTGTTTTCTTAAAGTATCATAACGTTGAGATGGTAACCACGGTTTTGAATTGTTGTTTTCGCGCATTTTTGACTTCCTATCTTCAAAATGGTGTGAGTGTCTATTCATGGTTTTAACATTACGCCTTGCTGTTTCATAATCATCTAGTTTACAAACTAATACATCAACATTTTTAATTTTGGGAAGATCATCGATAAAATGTTCTTTCATTTCTATCGGTAACCTTCTCTTGATTTGATCTACTAATATTAATTCTTTTAAATCTTCAAAATTGGATACATCAAGACCGGTAATCCATTCTTCTAAATAATTCCTTAACTCAAAAGCTAGATCGCGCCAAGTGGCTGAGTTTTCTTTCTTATGCGACATTAACTTTTGCCTAAACTCTTCTGGCGTCAATTTGAATCTTTTAAGCAGCAAGTTTTTTACATAATCGTAGCTATTTGTTAATGTTTCTGGTTCTCTAGTTATAACATTAGCAATTTCTAGCGGCATTAAACTTAATAAGTGCATTACCCAATTTTCTTTTGTTATATTCATCCTAGAAATCTGTCTCTCGAATAGAGCTAAATATATACTGATATCACCCTTCCCATCAAAGTGTGACATTAATTTAGACAAATCTGGTCGCTTACCTGAACCAGTTACAGCCGAACCGTCACTTGTATTTGTCATATTTCCTTGAAGTTCCATCTTTCGTAATTCGTACTCCATCTCCATCTTCTTTTCCTCTAATCTTCTTTCTGCTTCTAACCGTCTTTCTTCTTTTTCTGCTTCTAGTCTTTTTTCTTCTTTTTCTGCTTCTAGTCTTCTTTCTTCTTTTTCTGCTTCTAGTCTTTCTTATTCTATTCTCTCCGCGGCAATGACTTCAAGTCGAACTTTTACAAAATTTTCTTCATAATCCTTCGATTCCGTCATTAACTTTATCAAATCAATGATTCTTGGACTCAGAGGCACAACTATACCTAGATCATCATACAATGTTAACAAGTCCGCCTTTCTAGCTTTATTCAGAACAGACATTATAATTTTTGTTTACACTTCAACAAAACAATATAGTGCACTATCTTGCAGGCTTGATTACGGATAATTTCTAATCATTACACATATAACAAACAGTTCCTTTTTTTTATATAATACGTTTTAGTTTAAAAACAAAACATTCTTCTTAGACTTAGATCTTCTTAGTACAAAACAGCTTTCATCGTGAAATTCAAATTCAAATATAAATCAGCGAAATCATTCAAATCCCGGCAACGAACCCCCAAAACTTGTGGGATATTGAGTGATTAACTTATGATTTAAGAAAAACTAATATTCTTGATAAGATAAAAAAGGTTTAATAGACATAAAATATATACGTAGCATTCAAAAATAACAGTAGAACTGAATAATATCACTACCCAACATCAAAAATGTTTCGGGCTCAAAAATAGTTGTTTCCGAAGTATTTTGTCTCGCTAAACACGAAAATCAACATAAAAAGTTGAGATTATCTCTTATTTTCAAGATAGGTGCCAACTTGAGAAATCCCATTATGGCTGTTATATAGGAAATCGAATGTTCGGATATTGGTACTCCTAATGGTAATTCCCCTTAACTGCATTCTCAGTGTAGAATCTCTTTCACATTCTTTTTCCCCATCAGCCATTCGGCCAGTTCCTTACTTAGCTAATCTGCCAATTTCTGAACCATCTAAAATTATGAGATTGAAGAGTAGTCACTAGACCTGGGATTTCCCATAGCCCAGATTTCGAAGCAGAAGATTTGAACGAGTCTCACAGACTAAATCAGACAGAATTGAATGATCTCGTGAGAGATCTTGACTTGCTAAAGGAGAAAGCAGAGCTTCTGGCATCAAGACTGAAGCAATGACATCTATCTATTCCAAGCAGAAGTTAAGATCACAGAATACAGGACTCGTCACAAGAATCGTCTTCCTTTCTTTGAGAAGAAAGATCAAGTTGTTGCTTGTACTGATGTTAATGGTTTGATGAGTTCCATGAACATAACTCATGATCCACAAAAGTGGGGGTTATTTATAGAATCTTCCAAACTTAGTTTGAATGCAGTTTTACTACACAACGACAACATTATCCTTCCATTCCCACATGACATTCCGTTCACATGCAGGAAATTCACGGAAATATGAAATTACTTCTCGAGTCAATCAAATACTAGGATCATAATGGCAGATTTGTGGCTAACTTGAAAGTAATTGATTTACTCTAATTAGGCTATATCAAAAATTGCTGTTTTCTGTGTTTGTGGGACAATCAAGATAGAAACTCTCACTACATAAAAGACATATGGCCTTCAAGAAATCTAAGTCCCGGGGAGAGAAATGTCTAAAAAGAGCCTCTGGTTGATCCAAAAACATTCTGCTTCCACCCCTGCACATTAAGCTGGGATTAATGAAGAACTTAGTGAAAGCCATGAACAAGGATGGAGAGGCTTTCCATTACCTTAGAGAGAATTTTCCAAGACTGAGTAAATCAAAGGTTAAAGAGGGAATCTTTGTTGAATTGGTTGAGCAGTTGGTGAACAGTTGGTGAAAGAACTCCTACAAAAGTACCATAACCATGGATGCAACATGTGTCTGAAACTTCATTTACTCCACTCCCATCTTCATTTTTTCCCTAAAAACTGTGGAGCTGTAAGCAATGAGTACAGTGAAAGGTTTCACAAAGATATCTCTGTAATGGAACGAAGGGATGAGGCGAAGATATCAGGATCATTGGGATGAGTCAATGCTGGCTGACTACTGTTGAACTGTTACAAGAGATTCTTGACATACAAGAGGCAATTCTAAAGGAAATTTTTGCAAGAATAGGCTAGAAACAACCACTGCTTTCTGAAAAATGAACATTGTTTAATGAAACATGCCTATTGAATTGTATTTATTAAATAGGATTTTTTTTCTTCTTCAATTTGCTTCTGCAATCGATGTGTGGGATATTGTGTGTCTTTCTCCAGTGGGCTGTATTGTATCTTGAAAACAAGAGCCAATAAAAAAATTTCGTTTACATATTCGTTTTTTTCAACCCAAAATTAGTAAAAATTGACTATCTAGAACCAGGAAACTGACAAAAATAATTTTTTTGTTGGCTAGTGTATTCAGTATAAATAAGCTTCTTTAAGCTTTGGATTAAAAATCCATCAAACTCGCCATCGCTGAAATCTATAGAACACCTCGTTCTTTTCACGCATCATCACACGAGTCTCATTTTGGATATCACGTTCATTAAATCATTGAGTTTATTATCTTTTATTGCTGGATACTTTATTCTTTAATCCCACATATATATTTCATATTTTAAAAATGTAAGCTTACTTGCCAACATCCCGCTTTTTTTTTAAAACAAAGAAACCTACTTTCTACCATAAAATGTATTAAATTAAATGTTTCTTGCTTCGATGTGGTAGTTAATCGAAATCTACATACTTTCATTTATTAAATAAATTTTCTGGTTTAAATTATGTTTTGAGAATTTAAAAAAAAGCGGGAGGTTGGCAAGTATGTGTAAGTGTAAAAACTCTAGGGATAGAGTGCATATCAAAAAGTGACCAATTAACAATAAACATTTAACTATAAACAAGATACAGGCAAAAAAAAAAACAGTCCGTTCTCATCAGAGGGAGGACAGACGAATCTTAACCCCACCCTCCTTTTTCAAAAAGTTTGAATTGTTTCAGGTTTCTGAACGCCTGCCAAACCTGCATTCAAAATAATATACAGTAAAACCTCTATAACGGACACTTCCGAATAGCAGACACTTCTATTTAACGGACAGTTTTCCGATTCCCACTCCCAAAATCTAAATTTTTATATGTTTAACCTCTGAATAACGGACATTCCAAATAGCGGACAGTAATTTTGTAATAGAGTATGCAAAATTGTTTTTTAACGAAGAAAAAAAAAGTAAAAAGCCTCTAAATTTGTCATGTGTCAAAATTTTGTGATCACAGATAAATGTAGAGAGTGGACCGGGGGAAGTCTTCCCTCCCACGTCCAGTATTTAATTCAGGGGATGGTCCGGAGGGACATTACCTCCTGGAGCATCATAATACTCCCCCGCCCACTCCCCTTCGAAAGATTTAAGATTTTATGCCTTTAAGAAGTGGCAAAATAGAATGAGCAATTACACTGTTTTTAAGATAATTAAAAAAAAAATCAAAATTATTGACAGAGTTAAAAGTTAACATTAAAAAAAATACATGTAATTTTTGAATACAAAAGGAAACTTCTTAAATACATTTTTTTCGTAAGAAAGTATTAAACAGTGTATAAAGGTATGTGCCATTTTATATCAATTTTATTGCTTAAAAAATAATTTTAATTTATGTTTAATCATATATTAGAATTTTAGGGCACATAAAAGTCAATTAATGAAACTTAGCATTTTTGAATCTCCGAGGTTTTTCTCAATAGCGGACACCTCCAAATAGCGGACAGTTCCCGCGCTCCCAAGGTGTCCGTTATCTGGAGGTTTTACTGTATAATAACAAAAATGCCAGTTTTTTAATAAGCAAATCAAATTAAAAACGATTTAATAAACATAGAAAACATTTTAACACAATAAAAAAATATAAAAATTAAAATAACCTTTATAATATAAAAAATATTTAAAAAAATCTATTATGATTTAGAAATTATCAAATAAAATGAATGCATCATTTGCCAGGCTTCCACCCTTACCTGAAGCAAAACACAAAAATTAAGAACAGTAATACCTGTTAATATCTCCTGCCTGTACAACTCCAAATTAACAAAAATGCTTCCTCCGAATCCAATTTCATATAATTTCACATTCCAGGTCTGCAAACTTTCTTCACAATCGGATCTTCCGGCTATATTCGTTCTGTAATAGACTTTAGAATATAACCTTCATATAGAATGTTCGGGAAGCATGCGGTCATTTTAAAAGTTATCCCGACAATCTACATTGTTGCCAATAATTTTTTATAACAGTTCTTAAATAGTATTTCAAAAAATTAATTGGATAATTATTATTATAAAAAAGATTGGCTATAAATTAAAAAACTTGCTTATAAAAATATCTTTCATTACAACAAATTTTATAAAAACGAATTAATTGATTAATCACTATATTTATGTAAATTCTTTTATGCAATTTTGAATACTAATGCGGCGTACTTCTGGTAGAAAAAAAATTAGAACTATTTCTTTTATCATATAAATCGAAATTTACTGTATTATCCAAAATATTAAACGAAATATCCAAAAAATCAACATTATAATCATCACTTAATCACTGCTTGCCTTATTCAATTTTAAACAATCCGGATAAACTTTGCTATATTCATTAATAAAATCAAAATTAAAAATTAATTTGATAATTCGAGCAAAATTAAAAATTAATTTGATGATAATTAAAAATTATCATCAATGTACCTAAAGATTTTTAAAGATTTATTATAATTTATAGTATATTTGTATTTAAAATAAAATAAAAATAAATTTGCTTCAGTACCAGAATAATTTGTCCCCATTCCTATTCCATAAATCTGTTTATATGTATTATTATTGAAATTCACATAATTATTGTAAAAACAACAACGACATAAACTTAAAAACAAATTTCAATTAATTTTCAACTCATTTTCTAAATAAAATAAATGAAAAATATTCATTAAATCATTAAATAATTCATCAATGTACCTATTGATCAATATATATATATCATTAAATCGAATCAATAGGTATATACCTATTCAATCGAATTCATACCTAATCAATTGAATCAATAAGTATTTACCTATTGATTCGATTTCGAAAACCTAAAATAGGTTTTCGAAATCGAATACTTGCATTTTTTGAGTAGTGAAATTAAGATTATGCAGTACCTCAAAACTGTTATCTATTGACCAAAAATAACTAGAATTTTAAAATTTAACATTCAAAAAACCACATATTCTTTTTAAAAACTTTTGTAATCCTAAATTAAAATTTTATTAACACCATTAGTAGTACTACAAATATATCTGAATTTAATAGGAGACACGAAATTTAGTCGTCAAAAATATAAACGGCAAACAAGGGTAACTAGAGACATCAAAATTATATGAAAACAGAATTTTACACTTTTTCTTGTGTGAAAAGAATTTTTAACAATATGATCTTTTACAACAGACCTGTCCAACCTTTCACAAATCAGGGGCGCATTTCAGTTCTTGGCAAACAATAAAGGGCGCCATTATGAATACTATTCAAGTCATGTAACAATATAATCTCACATTATTAGTAGTTTTTCTGTAGTAGACATAAGGCCTATATAAATTCAAAATTCAAGCTAAAAACAAAAACATGGGACAATTTTCTGCGAGAGGCTGTCTCAAAAATTTTCGATTGAAAGGAGCCAGAAATTTAAATCTCGTCTATATTATTAAAACAAAATTGTAATTAGCGATATTATTATGTTTTTTTTAGGGATGCGAAAATACTACTTAATTTATTTTGGAGTGGCGAATTCGCCGTTATAAAAAGTACAGAAATAAACACAGGCATAATATAGTGATCAATCCATGAGATGGTCCAAAGAGGCTGGAAGAGCTTTCATTGATGGAAACGATTACACATAATTTTACAGAATAAAAAAAAATGATTAAAAGTGCAAATAATTACAAAGTCTGGGAAAAAATGATTGTCTGTTTCCTATTATATAAAGGAGATGATTAGGCCAGTGAAGCATCATCAGTAGCAATCACAGAAAAGCTAAATTTTCTAGCTCAAATGAGGGGTTGGAGGCACTTTTTTTTTTTTTTCAAAATCTTATTTTTTTAATGTTATTGTGAACTTTAACCAACGTCCATGGTCATAATTTCGACGAAATATTTTGGAATTAATTAATTTTTCTCATTGAAGGAATAAGTATCAGTTAGTTAATAAACGAGATAACACATGATCATTTTTTTAAGTATTAGCTTTTGATGCATGAAACATTACTTCCAAAGATTTAAAAATTTTGCTCTAGCAAGCATCAAGAATTTTATGTAAAATTTTCTTTAAAAGGAAATTTTATTTAAAAAAAAAATGCTAGTAACCAGAAAACTTCAAAAGGGCGCCAAGAAAACTTGTAAAGGGCACCATGTCGCCCGCGGACGCCGCGTTGGATAGCCCTGTTTTACAATATTAATTTTATCATAAAAATGAATATTAATTAATTTATCATTTAATTTTTTCTATGTAAATTTTTTTTCAAATAATAGCAAAATTATTGGCAGCCTTGTCCACTGGAACTATTAAGAAATTCTTATGCAAATCATTTATAAAAGTTATATCTTCCTTACTAAAAGTCTGATATTCATATTCATTTGCATTTAAATAATTACCTAAAAAAACTTTGAAATGCCCCAACAGTTGAAATTTCCACTCAAAAAATGCCTCCAAGGGCATACTAAAATTGTAACTTTGTTTTTTAATAAAATTATTAACATCATTAATAAAAAAAATTTAAAGCTTTATCATAGCCAATCTTGCAATTAATTCTAAATTTAGTTTCAAAATTCATCAAATAATTTATATTTTTACTTTTAATTATATCTAAATTGCCTGTTATTACATGACCATAATGATCATCAATAAAATTTATAAAATTTGATTCATTACAAAAACATTCTAAAGACCTAATTCCAATAAAGCAGTTTGTCTATAATTAAAAATCTTACTACTGATTGGTTTAGAATAATTGAAAGTTATTGAAATTATACAGTTCTTAAGAGGAAAAAGATCATATATACTCTTTAAAATTTTATTCATTTTTAGATAATCATAAACTTTTTGCTGAAATTCAATATTAAAGTAAACCATATCCTTCTGTAAATTATCTTTACCAAATAGCTTAAAATTAATCAAATTACAAATTAAATCTTAATTTCGTAATCTGGCCGTTAAAACGAGACATTCATACAATTTTATTGTTAAAATGCATTTCCTTTTTCCCAGTCTATAAAAAAGCGTTTAAACTAAAGAAAAAATCCGTTTTTGATGAATCTAGTCAATGAAGAAATAGCACTTCAAATTATATCTCTTTATTATTCCGCAATTCCAATCTCTCAGAGAGAAATTGCTAATCAATTGGGTATTTCACGCCGTTCTGTTTGCTATTATATTGTTAAACACAAGAAAAATGAAGTTAGTTCATTGCATTCTAAACGGGGTCGCCCTTCTAAAAGACCTCTATCGATTTTTTTTAATCGGAGGCGTAACTAAATTCTGCAATGACAGAATCTAGATTTACTTGTCCTTTCTTTTCTTTTTTTCTTTTTATTTTATTTTGAATACAAACATACTATAAATTAAAATAAATCTTTAAAAATCTTTAGGTACATTGATGATATTTTATTTTTTAATTTTGATTTTATTAATGAATATAGCAAAGTTTATCCGGATTGTTTAAAATTGAATAAGGCAAGCAGTGATTAAGTGATGATTATAATGTTGATTTTTAGGCTATTTCGTTTAATATTTTGGATAAAAAAGTAAATTTCGATTTATATGATAAAAGAAATAGTTTTAATATTTTTTACCAAAAGTATGCCGCATTGGTATTTAAATTTGCATAAAAGAATTTACATAAATATAGTGATTAATCAGTTAATTCGTTTTTACAAAATTTGTAATAATGAAAGATATTTTTATAAGCAAGTTTTTAAATTTATAGCCAATCTTTTTTTTATAATAATAATTATCCAATTAATTTTTTGAAATACTATTTAAGAACTGTTATAAAAAATAATCGGCAACGTTGTGGATTGTTGGTATATTTTTTAAAATGACCGCATGCTTCCCGAACATTCTATTTAAAGGTTATATTCTAAAGTTCATTACAGAACGAATATAACCGGAAGATCCGAGTATGAAGAAAGTTTGCCGACGTGGAATTTGAAATTATATGAAATTGGATTCGGAGGAAGCATTTTTGTTAATTTGGAGTTGTACAGGCAGGTGATATTAAGAGGTATTACCAGTGTTCTCGCTGACATTTGACCAACGTTAGTAATTTGGCTAATTAAAAAAAAAAAAAAAAAAAAAAACATTCGCCAAATGAAAAAAGCATTAGCAAAATTAATTTGCCGTGTAGCACAAAAAAAGAAAAAAAAATCTTTAATCCTTTAATGTACCCCTTTTTTTCTCAATACGTTCTAAAATAATCTAAGTTTAACTGCGACAACGATTGTCATTAATCTAATTTCAACTATTCGCTACAAATATATTTAAAGTATGTATGTATGCATATGTATGAAAAAAGAAAAGACAGAAAAAGCAAAAATTAAGCACTAGCAATTTGGCGAATCCAATCGCTTGTTTACTCGCCAAATGAAGAATTTAGTCGCAATTTGGCGCAATGGCGAGCGACAGCGAAAACCCTGGGTATTACTGTTCTTAATTTTTGTGTTTTGTTTCAAATAAGGGTGGAGGCCTGGCAAATGCTGCATTCATTTTATTTGATCATTTCTAAATCATAATAGATTTTTTTTAATATTTTTTATATTATAAAAGTTATTTAAATTTTTATATTTTTATTTTTGTTGTGTTTAAATATTTTTTGTAGTGTTTAAATGTTTTCTATGTTTATTAAATCGTTTTTAGTTTGATTTTCTTATTAAAAAACTGGCATTTTTATTATTATATATTATTTTGAATGCAGGTTTGGCAGGCGTTCAGAAACCTGAAACAATTCAAACTCTTTGAAAAAAAAAGGGGGGGGTGGGGTTAAGACCCGTCTGTCTTCCCTCTGATGAGAACGGACTGTTTTTTTCTTGCCTGTATCTTGTTTAAAATTAATTGTTTATCGTTAATTGGTCACTTTTTGATATGCACTCTATTCCTAGAGTTTTTACGCTTGCATTTTTAAAATATGAAATATAATTTGTATATATATATATTTATATATATATAACATCCATGCAACTTTTTAAAATGTCGAAGAATTTTGCCTTTTTTAACATTTTTTATGAACACTACTCCGACTGTAAAAAGACAAAAAATGCATGTAACGCAATTTTTTTTCTTCAAAATCTCAATGTTAGACAACTCTTACTTTGTTTTAATAATTTTTTTTTTATTTCGCTTTAGATTATGCTTCAAAAAAAATGTGTCAGAGTAGAGTTTAAGAAAAAATGTCTCCGAACGTAGTCGAATACCTTAACTCTTGCAGGGGCAAGGCCTTTCTGCTCCAAAAATTTTCAAATAATTAATTCACGCTGCAATTTATGAATAGATTTATTTGAAAATATTCGAAAATTTTTCTTCACGTACATTATAAGATCGTGATTGCACTAAAAAATTATTGGTGCCACTTGACATTTTGGGCATCAAAATTAACTGTTTTTGGACTGCAGCATCAACGAAATGCTTAAAATTGTAGAAGTCACTCCCTCTATTAAATTCTATCAATAACTGGTGTCCCAGATATTTCTCTTCAATTTATGTATTAGTAAATACCTTTCACCGCTTTCCTGATTTTCCCGTATAACGTAGGGCAACGTGTCTTTACCAATCATGATTTGCCCGTACGCATTTTCAGAAAGAATCATGTTTTGAGCGCGTAATTTTTTTTTCCAACCACCTTCGTCGTTCCAAGGCCAAGCTCGCACTCTGATTGGTTGTTGCTCTCGGCGCTGTTTTCACGTAACTTGGCGATAATCATACTTGGCGTAGCGATAGACACTTCCGTCGAGTTTGATTTCCTTCCGAACCGAGTACGAAGTAAACCGAGTACAAAGTAAAAAGTTGTGTGTGAAAACTTTTAAAGAGTACAGCTTTCAGTAAGACACGTTCCATCCAATCCAATGCTGCAAGAGAAAAGTTACTTTGTACTCGGTTCGGAAGGAAATCAAACTCCTCGACGGAAGCATCTATCGCTACGCCAAGTATGATTATCGCCAAGTTACATGAAAACAGTGCCGAGAGCAACAACCAATCAGAGTGCGAGTTTGGGCTTGGAACGACGAAGGTGGTTGGGAAAAAAAATTACGCACGTCATACGGGCAAAGTGTTTTTGCCAATCATCATTTTCCCGACCACGTACAGTCATTTATATTTCAATTATGATTTTTTATTCTCGTCGGTAAATTTTCATTGTAAATTTTGTAAACGAGCACTTTTCTGGTTCAATTAGCTAGATATTTCTGTTTGGAAAAACCAGTGATAAAAGATTAAAATTTTTTTAACAGGCATAAAAAAGCATTCTTTAAAAACGATTTCGAAAATATACATCAGTTAAATGGTTAATATGAGGTTTTTGAGTATTTTTATTTGCCTTATTATATGCGATTTTAATAAAATAAAATGTCATAAAAGCGAAGATTTTTTTTTTTGGAAAATACTGGTATTTAATTTCAAGGGATGGTACAAAAATTCGTCTACGCTGAATCCACTGAAAAAAAAAATGCGTTTACCACAGCTGCCATATCTGTTTCAGTGTTCAGGCAAGTATTCAGGGGACGGTGTATCATCGTATAATGACGTAACCTTATGACGTCAACATTAATCAAGAAATTTCTTTCAGTTTGTAAAGTAGATTAAACATTTAAACCTTTAAATACCGAAAATAATTCCTTTAATAAAATCATTCACAAAATATTCCAATAAATTAAACGAAAATTCTCTGTGTAATCATTCTTTGATGCATTATATATAATCTTATTTCAAGAATTTATTTGTTTGATTGAATGTTTAAATATCACTAAAAAGAAATTTAGAGAGATTCAACGGATAGTGAATGGAAAATTTTGTACAAAGTACCTTATTGTTGGGACTGACGAATTATTTTTTGAATAGTCATCCTTTGATACAATTATGTAATCTTATTTCAGGAATTTATTTGTTTGAATGAATGTTTAAATATTACTAAAAAGAAGTTTAGAGAGAATCAAGGGATTCTGAATGTAAGATTCCGTACAGAGTACTTTATTGTTCGGATTGATGAATTATGTTTTGAATAGTAATTTTTTGATGAAGTATATAATCATCATTTTACGTATTTATTTTGTTTGCTTAAGGAATAACTACTAGATTGCATTTTTATCGCAATCCAGGGTTCGCACAGCTGTACCACTAAATTTTTACAGTATTTTTAATGTATTTCATTGCAGAGAAATGTTGCGAAAATTGCGAATCGAAGAGGTGGTTGCGGATTCTGTATCTTAAAAATTAAATATAAATTTTCTTATCATTAATAGTGGTACCAGAGTCTTTACAAAATATAAGGAGTGTATGAACCGTGCAATCAAACTGATTGGTAAAGTTATACGAATTAAATATTTGCAACTGAGCGAAGAATTGCCCAGGCCAGGAATCGAACCAAATACTTAGCCTACAAGGTCAATGCTTTACAGTTTAAGCTAACTGGGCACGACAACCGATGAGCATTTTCTTCTCAGATAACCTTGTAGGTCATAACACCTGCTCTGTCATTTAGACAGCTCAACTGAATAGACCGCGGGTAAAAAAAAACTCCATAGAACGATGGGTCCGTAGATGAATTGCATTTTAATTGTATGTCAATTATCTGGGTTCGATTCCCGGCCAAGGCAATTTTTCGCTCAGTTGGAAATATTTAATTCGTAGAATAATTACTAGATTAACATCTTAAATTTTAACTTTTTTTTTTTTATTATCAATTTTTTAAGGGGTCTCAGGAATCTTAGATTTTACCTGTTAGTACAATTTGGTAATATGTCACATTTAATTTTCATTAGTACCTATAAAACATGAATGTACAATATTTTTAATACAGAAAACTTAATATATATTCTATTTAAAATAATTTTTCTAATATTCTACATTGAAATTTTATTTTATTTTTTAATGTTTAATTTTGACAAAAAAGAAATTAAATTGTTTTTTTATTTGCATTCAATGCGCGCAAGATTGCAGCAATAGTATTGTTTCAAGAGCCCCAAATATATTGATAATCATATCAAATTAATGTATCTTGAACTTATTCTTCATTTGAAAGCAATTTATTTATTTAAAATTTTAATTTTGATTCTAAACTTAAAAAAACTCATTTTTTAATTGAAAAATTGCCAATTTTAAATAATCAATGCAATTATAATACTAAATTTGAAGTATAAGACATTGCTTAACTTAAAATGAAGACATTTACCAAGTTTGATGCAAATTGTTTTATTTTATTTGTTTTTGTGAAATGTTGCGTGCAATCAAAGAATAGTTTACGTTTTTTATCGAAATTAAACATAATAAAAAAAATCACTATTGAACATTTAAAAAATATTTTAAATAGAAGAGATATTAACTTGTCTATGTTAAAAACTATGTGCATTTATTTTTCATAGGGGCTAATAAGATAAATAAATTTAAAAATGTAACATGTCTCTAAATTGCAATACAAGGTAAAAAGTAAGACTCTTGAGTGTCCTTTTTACAAAGTGTGAATGAAAATACAATTATTATGCATATTAATAATGCTAATTCGAATTTTAACTTTTTATCCATATATTAAAGTAAGAAACAATTTATTTTATATATCAACTGTTTTACTGATACATAAAAAATATTGGCTTGATAGGTAAAGCATAAAATCGCTTCGAAAAGAGACATTTAAGGGAGACCCGTATCCCATTTTCGGCCAAAAATCATCAAAAGCTCAAAAAAAAAATTATCTCAGAAAACGATAAAATACATATTTGCGAATATCCATGCAAAATTTCAGAACTAGGGTAGAAAATGAGCTTTTTAAATTGTACTCACTATAGAGTTTAAAGGACTAGCGGCCATTTAAAACGTGTTTTCCTGAAAAAGATTTTTTTTTTAATATTTTGCCTAAGTTCAAAGTACTAAGGCTCAGTGGTAAAATGATTTAGAAACAAAGTGTTTATGTTTTTAGAATCTTAAAAAAATTTGCAACAAAAGTAAGGAGAGATATTTTTTTTAACTATTTCTGAAAATTTTACATAAATTGGTAAACATGAAAATTATAACGAATTTAAGGAAATTTACCATGCGTTTTTTTTTTTTTTTTTTTTTTTTTTTTTTTTTAGCCGATTAAAATAGAAAATTAAAAATATCTCTCCCTAGGTCTTTTCCAAATACTATAACACTATTTAAGAAATTTTATTAATATCAAAATATTGAAAATTGAATGAGGAGTAGTAATTTTAAAAAGTATGTTTTTCGACAAAAAATATCATAAAAATTCCCTTAAAAAATATACTTTTTTAATAAAAAGTGACTTTTTTTGCTAATTATTCCTTACAAAAAGATTCTTATGTAGCACACCAAAATTCATTACTTTAAAATCAATTTTGGGTTTTTTCTTACGGGTCTCCCTTAAGTGATGGACAAGTAAAGTCACCGCAGACTTGGCCTATATACGTAACCAATAGATTAGTTTTCTTTGTGCAAAAGCTACTGAAATATGTTCAAGGTTATATAAATATGCATTTTTAGTGAAATATCATCGATTAAATGTAAAATCTAAAATTTCAAATATAAATTCTGCTATTTAAGTTACACATTTAGTTACCCGTTTGCATAGCTGCCAACTTTTACGCATTTTTCATACCGTAAAAATTTTATAGAAATATTGTGCTATTTAATCATCAAAATCTTATGGCTAAACAAATAGAAAATCGCCGAACAATTTTAGTGGCTGTAAAAATGCGTAAAAGTTGGCAGCTTTGCCATTTGGAACTAATGGCACAGTTGATTTGCGTATCTGAATCAGGAATGCCTATGAGATCGATTCTGAGTTACGCCTGATCTGAACTTATTATAAAGATGCGAGTACGAATGGTCAATAATTAACGAGTGGGAAATTCCAAATCAAGTGTAGCAATTGAAGTACGTTCGTATTATAATGAACTTTTGAAAATATCCACATCTTGGTGTAAAATATGTAGTACTTCGGATGCAGTATAATAGTAGCACAGTACAGAAGTATCTACGTCCCTTTAAATAATACCTCCATTCTTTTATACAGGTAGTAAGTTTAATAAACCTCAGCAACGTATATCAATTTCATAAAATGTGAAATAGTTTAATGTTATTACTATTAATAACATTAATTTATCGAGTTAAAATTTTGAATTTTTTGTAATGATTAACCAAATAATTTGTAAACAAAATCACATGATAAAACTTTTCATATTTTTTTTTTATTTAAAACTCAAAAATTGTTAAAAAAGTAAGGTAATTAAACTTTTTTATAACTCGAAACTTTATTTGTAGAATTTAAATTTTTTTACATTTAAATAAATAGAAGTATCTAAATTTTAATTTTGATCCAGCATTTTTAAAAGGATTAATTTCAAAATAATTAAAAATATTTAAAGTAAAAATCTCAAAAAAAGTTATGAAACTTATTTTTTTAAATCACATTTTCTAAAGTAAATATTTTTTTTTCAAATTTGTTGAATCAAAATTAAAGGAAAATAATCAAAAAATAAATGTTCTAAGTTTGAAATATTTATTTTTAACGGTTCTTGAGTTATAAAAATTTAAATCTCAGGAGTCGTGAAAAATCCTATCATGAAGAGAAACACATTTTCATAAGAATTCATTTCCATGAAAATCATTGCTTGAAAGTTAGATTTTGAAAACAAATCAAAACGAAAAAAATATTTCCTCTTCTAATAAATAGAAACATGATTTAAGCGTCATTATAAGCATCAAAAACAGGGAATTTTTTTACCTCTTGGGGAAGAACGACACGTATACGTGCCGCATAATGGCTTAAGAATCCTTATTTACCCCCACCTGTAAAATTTTACTGTAAAATTTGCCTTTTTTAACCGGAGCATTCCTTCGGTTTAATAATGCACAAATTTCTGTTTTTAAAAACCGGTGAAAAAACATTAAAAATTTTGTAATAGGCTCCCGTCCCAAAGGGGTTAATGCAATAAAATTTATTCAGAAAATTTGAAGATTGTTGTGTCCGAGACATCGCTAATGGGGTTGGTCACTCAAATTCTTCATTATCTTCACTAATGTAAAGTCTATGCGTGTTTGTCATATTCGTATATTTAAAATTTCTCCTCGGGAAATTATTATTTTTAACTTTTATTTTTTTATACATTTTTTAAAAGAAGTCTGTGTTTTTCTTAGTTTTCAAAATTTTCTAAATCACTGTCCAACCTTTCAATGCAGGGACGCACCACAGCTCTCAGCACTTTACCCCTTGCGGTGCGGTGGTATATCGACAAAACCACATAATTTTAATTCTAAAACGCCACCTTGGCACCGGAATTTTGTTTTAAAAAATTACGGTTTATTAAATTCGTAAAATATTGCTTTTTCTTATTTATAAATAAACTCTTTTCAAATTCCGATGTCAGTCATTGTTTTCAACACTTAAGCAATGAATTTGACCTGCGCCGCAAAGGGTTAACCCTTTCCGGCGCAGACAAGTTCTGTTCGTAAAATGAGAAAATGTTGACTGATACCGGAATTTACAAAAGACTTTTTTAGAAATTAAGAACTCCCTGATTTAAGCTGTCGTTGTAAAAATAAAATTCTACTAAAATATTATTGGTGCCGTTTGTGTGTTTGGAATTAAAATTAGGTGTTGCCGGAGTGGTAACACTGCGCCGGAAAGGGTTAATGAATCGCGCTATTATTCACATGACTGAAAGCATGCAGCAGTCTTGCACAGTTTCAGTATACACGCACTTCTTAATGTAATGCAAATGAATCTTACTCTGGTAAGCAACAAAACCCCATACGTTTCTCATAGCTGCAAACAATTGAGCATTTTTACTACCACTAAAATTGTACAGAGATTTTACTTACCCATCATACATAGTATAGGGTAAGTCTTGCAATCGTTTTGAAAATCGAAAATTTTTTTTTGACGGATTTACACGTTTTAGATAGTGGAGATTCCGAAAAACATATTTTTAGAAAAAAAATTTTGCCGTCCGTCTGTCTGTCTGTCTGTCTGTCTGTAAACGCTCTATCTCCCGAACGAATTGAGATAGAGACTTGAAATTTTGTATGTAGTTAGTATGTAAGAATGGGACGAACCCTATTTAATATCAGCAACCTCGATTATCCGGAACTATTTTTTTCGGATTCTCGAAAAATTCGTTCTGGTGAAAGGTATATAAAAATTTTCGAATTTTTTTGTTCTAAGGAATGGACGTAAAAGGCAATAAAATAACACACATTTTGCATATAGAACGAAGTCAATCGGATTATTAGTTGCTGAGATATTTGTAATCCTGTTTTCCACATTCTTCGATTTTTCATGACCCTGTATTTCATTCAAATTTCAATTCAAAGGTATATTTTAATTGGAAATGAGACGCTTAATCCGATGCAGTTAATTGTTAGTTAATAGAGTTATTATTTTTGGAGTTATAAGGATGTTTCTTTTACGCAGTTCGGTACTACTTGAGTAGTTTGGCGTTTTATATAATTTGTCGAAATTGGTAATCAGCAGTTCTTTAATGTAGCATTACTATGTATATTAACAATATTTAAATTTTGTTTATGAATTGCAATGCATTGCATAAATAGTTTTCACATGTTTTATTTTTATATACATATTCATGATGGGTAAGTATCACGGTGGCCCCCAACGACTAGTTTCATTTGTTTCACCGCAAGATTTCGACGATTAAATAAGACAATATTTACTATACGATTTTTGTGATAGGAAAAAAAAATGCGTAAAAGTAGGAAGCTGCGGTTTCTGGAGTTGCTTGGATAAATTTCAATTTGTATGGTTTTCCATGAGAGGTCCGTAAAGCATGGTGACGTCACTGCAAGGTCGTTGTGAAGTCACATTGCGACTTTGTGACCTTCGATTGTCGATGTGACGTCACGTGATGTCGATGTGAAGTCACTGTGACTAAAATGTGAAGTCGTTATGGCCGTTTTAGAGTTCTTTTTTGACGTTTCACAAAGTGGTCACAATGTGACAAATTTGTGACAAATGTGTCATTCGTGATTAATTTGACATTAATATTGTGACGAAACTGTGACAAAAGCGACGACATTTAAATTGCCAGACACATGTTTTTTAAAGTAAATGACATGTTTTAATGGATATTTATAAATTTCTAAAGATTTTTAAGAATGTCACATCTCAGTCACGATGTGACGTCACTGAGTGGTGGCATTTTGGTCACAGATGTTATGTGACCAAAGTGACTCACAGTGGCGTCACTGTGACGTCACTGTGACCATGCATGCTATTAGGAGTCTGTCCCAAATATTTCTATAGGATAAGATTCCAGAAACTTCAATCGCGCTTCTAACAATAACAACAAATAAATAAATAAATAAACAAGGAAATCGGAGATAGGGCTAAGTTTCTTTTAAAATGTGAAAATGTGCTTTGATTTACTTTGACGAAATGAATTTAGTTTTATAAAAAGTAGAAAAATAATGACAGGCATGATAGTGACCAATCGACATGTATAGCTCCAGAGAGATAATCTGGAAGGTCTTGAAAGTCATTCTGCACTGTTTTATTAACTTTCTAAGCAAATAGAAAAAAAAAACCCTAAAATTTCAAAAATCAAGAAGAAAAAAGAAAATGACGGCTGTTTTTAATCAAACCAACAGTTTCTGATTAACGTCGATGAAAACTACCGCCAGTTAACTTCAATAGAAAAATTCTTTTTATAATTCCACCATTAAACTTGACTAAAATTTAAACCCCTCATTGAAGGGAAAATTGTACCACAACATGTGGATAAAAAGATATATTTATTTTTAATGGTGTCAACTTGCCCAGATATTACAGTCTTTTCACTAACAAGAGGTTGTCTTAGTTATGACATTATGACTGAATAACTACCGTCAAAGTAATCTACCACCAGTAAAAACAAATACGAGTTGTTGAGATTATTTTTTATTGTAATTTTGTTTTAACGATTCGTTTAAAAAAGAAAAACTTTTTACATGAAGATTGGTAGAAGTTTGTGGTGATGATAATGAACCGTGGCGAAAGCGGTTACAGTTGCAGCTTATTTTATTTTATTTATATTTTAAGAATATTTTATTTTAAGGATTTGTCAGTTCCACTTTATTTATAGTTCCATGATCAGACCATATGCTATAATCAAAAAGATTTGCTGCCCTTATAAAACAAAAGGGTTGATTTGGCATCTCAGAAAAAAGTTATAATTTATAACATCGTGAATAAGTCGTTTTATTAAAAGTTTTACTAATATTGATTTTAATTACTTGTTCAAATTACTCATCTTGATTTAAATTACCAAAAAGCAGCTCGTTTGATACAGTTTTTTTTTTTTACATTTTATGAGAAGCTGATCTTCAAATCGTGAGATAAGTGGATTTCGACTCAACTTGAATTGTTTTGGGGTTGAGGGGTTTTAAGAAAATGGATTAAGTTCTCCAGATTTGTTTCGGATTCCTCAATTTCAACCAAGTGTTCCCTGGTTCAAATCCTGGGTAGAGATTTTTCACCTAGTTGGGAAATTATATAGCTCAGCCTTACAAGAAATACCGTCGTATCTAAATTTAACTAATATTTTTTAATAATTGAATTATCAGATGAACACAATTCTGAAATATTAGTATTATAGTGTATAGTTACACGATTTCTCAGGTGAAGTTTCAGGGTCAGGATTCGTACAGTTCTACCACTAAATTTTAAGAATATTTTCGAAGTGTTTTACTGTAGAAAAATATTGTAAATTCTGTGAACCAGGGTAGGGATTACGAATTTTGTGGTTTAACCCTTTTAGGGGCGATGTTTGCAGTCTGCAAACACTTGATATTACTATGCCAAATTGTGAACTGGCATCAGTAAAATTTTAATACAATTTCGATTTTATAATATGCGCGAAAAATAGCTTTTGGTTATTTTCAAATAAATCTGTTCTTAAATTGTGGTGTGAATCAATTATTTGAACATTTTTGGAGCAGAAGTACCATGCCCCTGGAAGGGTTAAAAAATAAATGTAGATTTTCCTATTTTTAATAGTGATGCTAGAGTCCTGCGAAATTCCAAGGAGTGTGCGAACCTTGATTGTACTCCATATTGCTGCATGCATTTCTATCATTCTTAAACTAAATACTTTAAATGACACCTAAAAAATTTGTTTCTTTATAACCAAAATTTGTTTTTATTCATCAGTTTTATTAAATCTTAGTTTATTTATTTATTTTTTTTTTAATACAGAAAATATATTTCAATAAATCCGTTGTACATGGTATTCACATAAATGAAACAGATATAACTAGAGTAACCATTTTTCAATATCTTGAATAATCACGATTTATTTTTGTTGTTTATTTGAGTGTTCAAATTCCACGAAAAAAAATTTTCAAAACAAAATTCGATGACGAGAGAATGTTATTCAAGAAATGGTTCAACGGAAATTCCTTGAGTTATCATCTTTAAAAGAAGATTAAAACATATTTTATTTTATATTTTCTTTACCTGAATATTTAAAAATGTATCCGAATAATTTCAATCAATAAGAAAAGAAAGTATTGCGGAAATAATAATAAAAGAAATATATGATGAAAATAAAAGTATTTTTATTTTTAGTTAGAGTTAAGAAAATTCTATTATGATAATTTACAGCGGAAGTATTGTTACTTAAGAAATATTTCTGCAAATAAAAAGGAAATTCCGTGAATAAAATCATTTATAGAATGGAGTAGTCAAACGTCCCTGAAAAAGATAATATTTTGCTTATTTATATGCTTTAATATAATTAACTGAAGAATTTTAGTCAATAAGAACTGAAGATATTTTAGTAGTTACATATATATACATCTATATGTATATTATGAAGATAAAGGTATTTTTTTAGTAACAGTTAAGGGAATTATACATATACTAGCCGCCCTTGGCGACCAGTTTGGTCTCCCTTGAATGTATAATAAGCATTAAATCATATTACTTTTATTCGTAATTTATTTTAATTGCTCATTTTTTTGCCAAATTAAAAGATTCTGCTAGAGAAATAGACACAGATACCATATACGCACCACATTGGCGCGTTTGTAACAAAATGGTAATTATGTGTGCCTCATACGGTAACCTGGGTATTGTTATTTATTTATTAATAAAGTGCTTGCTTGATTTGATTTTCTTTTTTAAAATGGTATAAATTGTTTTATTCTATAATTATTAACTAAACTTTTTTTACATACATATTTTTAACTAATTTCTATTATTTTAAAAAGGAAATAATAGAAATTAGTTAAAATATGTAATGTAAGTGGTATTTAAAAACAAAATTTTAGCCAAATTGACGCCAGAAAAATAACGCGCCAATGGGGTGCATATATGACATTTGTGCTGATAAATCAAGAACTCAGTATTTTTATGGCATCGTTACGCAGATAATAAATCGCCAAATATTGTACCCGTGGCATTTTTTCTTATTTCATTCATTATTTAAATATAATAATATAATCCTTTCATTCATTTCATTTATAATACATAATGTTAATTTGAAACTGAAAAATTTAAAGTTCTTGACTTTTATTTATTTTTTTTAAGTAAAAAGAACAGAAAAAATGATATTTTAAAGCTCCATAATTGCAGCGAAGTAAATAAAACATAAATAAATCCAATTTACCATTGCCTAAATTTTACCAAAGGACTGCTGCACAGTAACTCATAAGATGTGTTTCATTTCGATGTTGCCATTAAACAATTAACAAATAATCGTGATTTTTGTGCCACATACGTTAGCGTAATTTATATATAGATATATATGTGTGTGTGTATATATACTGGGTGTTTCTAAATGAATGTAAGGGATTTAATGCTTGGCAGTATTTATTAGGTAAAACTTTAAAATGTAATTATTACATAAGAGGAAAATCAACTAAAACAGTTTTACCTACAATCTTACAACTGCTCAACTGAACTTTACCTTTAACCTGGTTTTTTTCTATTTTCATATTCTATGCACACCACGAAATTTTAAAATTAAATTTTGTAATATAATTTTCTTGCATATACTTTCTAAGCAGAAGCAAAAAGTCTTATACAAAAAATGGTGACAATCGATCGAAATTCGCATAAGATATATAGGTTCCTGTGTTCTGGGGAAGATACATCGGACAGATAAAGTTTATTTTATTTGAAATGGAAAAAAAAATACTTCTTTGGAGGTATAATTAGAAATCTATTTTTTTTTTTTGGGGGGGGGGGGGACGGGCAGTTTTCTGCAAGAGACCATTCCTTTTCAACGACAATTTTGACGCGTTTTTTGTCACGGGGTTGGTGAAAAACAAACTTTGCAAAGGAAGATGATGTCCAGTCAGACTGTATATACGCGTACAAACGGTTAATATAGGGAAATTCATATGTTTGATTTTCAATTAAAAAAAACTAATGTAAATTCTTAATCAAGCAAAGAAATAAGGAGTAGAAAATAGCACACTTAAAGATAGAAGAAATTGAAATCGATTACATTTTTTAAAAACTATTTTTTGTGAGATTTTCTTCCTCTGTTTAGATTTTATTGAAAATATATCTGCAAAGATTCAAAGAATATGAAGCAGATCGTATTATCCTAGTCATAAATTTAGTCATTTAAATGTTTAAAAAATACTTTATTCTTAATGTACTTCAAAATATTATTTTACGTAAAATTTTTTTAAATAACATTTCTTTCAGCTACGTTTAAAGAGCTTTTTTTTTTTTTTTTTTTTTTTTTTTTTAGAGGGCACCATTAAAAGACCGTTCCTTTTCTGCGACAATGTCATCGCGTTTCTGCCACGGGGTTTGTGAAAAAAAAAATCTTTGCAAAGGAAGTTGATGGCCTGTCAGACTATACATACGTAAATGTCCGATTTTCAATAAAAAAAAGACGAATCATATTCTTAATTTTGCAAAGGAATAATGAGTAAAAAAAAATTTACTAAAAAGTTAGAGCAAATTGAAATGGATTTTTTTTTATATATATTTATATTTATTTGTGAGATTTTCTTTAACTGTTTAGATTTCATTCAAAGTATAACTGCAAGCTTTCAAAGAATATGAAGCAGAGCATATTATCCTAATCATAAATTTAGTCATTTAAATGTTTAAAAATACTTTATTCTTAATGTACTTCAAAATATTCTTTTCTGTACGATTTTTGGTTCATCGGTAATCTTTCAGATTGATAAACAAATGGTAATTTTTAACATTAAAAGGGAATCCATTTAACAAAAGTATTTTAAACTATTGTAATAAATCAAAGGAAACATTCTTTGTGTAATCACCAATTTGATCTTTTATCTAATCTCATTTTATAAATTTCTTTTGTTTGAGATATTAAATGCCGTTGCATTGAAAGTTTTGGAAATTTATAGCGACTTGAAAAAAATTAAACCAAAATTATTAAATCAAGCGTATATTTTTGAGAATAACCATCGTTTGAATGATTATACAGGGTGTCCAAAAAAATGATATAAATATTAACGAAATCAACTGTAAGTATTCTAGAGTATCTATCTATATTATAAAGGCCAAACGTATCTGTGCGTAATGCATACGTTATTTTGCGAATGGCAACACTTTGAAATTTTGAAATGAAAGTTCGCTTTTGCAATTTTTGCTACTGCAAATTTTTAAATTTCGAAACGCCCCACATTTTCCAATTTTTATACCGTCGTATAGGGAAAAAATGTTCTACAGCATTGCGTTTGAAAGCTGTATTTTACTTTAAGACATTATTATTATTATTATTATTATTATTATTATTATTATTATTATTATTATTATTATTATTATCTAGATTTTAATACCATTTTTGTAACTGTGGCAACAAAAGCACTTCATTCTGTTAAAAGAAAAAGGAAATAAGCAGATTACTATATCTTTTCGTTGCCATTTTTTTATAAAATGTATTTTTAAAAAAATTAATTAAAATGCTTACCATGTGGAACAATTTTTTTTTTGGGGTGGTGGGGATGCACCGTAATACTTACCCATTATGGATATGCATAATACAAAATATAAAAATAAAACATGTGTAAACTATTTATGAAAGGCATCGCAATTTAAAAATAAAATTCTACCTTATATTTAAATATTTTTAACATATAGTAATGCTATTGTAATGAATTGCTGATGAACCAATTTCGATAAATTATATAAAACTTCAGACTACTCAAGTCGTGCCAAATTGCGTAAAAGAAACATCCATACAACTACAAAAATAATAATCATATTAACTAACGGTTTACTGCGTCATATTAAGCGTCTTATACCCAATTAAAATATATCTTTGAATTGAAATTTAAATGAAATGCAGGGTTGTGAAAAATCGAAGAGTTTGGAAAATATGATTACAAATATCTCGGCAACTAATTATACGATTACCTTTGATGTTTACATCCATATTGCATAAAAATAAAAATGGAAACATTAATTCCACAAAGAAATTTTTCTGTCAATAGAGAAATTGTAGGATTTCAGACAGTTTTTCAATGTTAAATTATTTATAGTAACATTATTATTAACATAATTATTTATAATGTTAAATTGTTTAATGTTAGTATTTTAATGTTAAATTATTTATGGTAACACTATTATTAACACAATTATTTATAATAAGTTATTTAATGTTAGTATTTTAATAATAAATTGTTTATAGTAACATTATTATTAACATAATTATTCATAGCTACATTCATTATTATTATATTTAAATTATTAAATTGTGACTCGTATGCTTCAATGCTAAATACCGAAGCTTATTTCAAGACCAAATAAATTTTTTAAAGTTACACGATATATAATACTAGGGTATGTAACTTCATTGTTTAGATTATTCCCTTTCATTCACAGATTGCTTTCGTTTTTTTAGGTGCGTCGTAATTATATAATACGTAGCACCTATAGTGGTCGTTCAGTCCGTCCGTCTGTCCATCCGTCTGTCTGTCCGCATATAACAACGCAAAAACTACCCAACCGAATCGTTTGAAATTTAAAATACATAATTATTACATAATTTTGTCGAGTCATTTCAAATTTTATGAAACTCGGATGCATAGATCAATTACAGGGGCAATCAAAAGTATTCCATTACATTACGGTCAATGGGGAAAAAAGTTTCAAATGCATTTTAATCGTTTGAAATTTAAAATACGCAATTATTACATAATTCTGTCGAGTTATTTCAAATTTTTTGATAATCGTGTGCATAGATCAATTACAGGGGCAATCAAAAGTTATTCAATTACATTATGGTCAATGATGAAAAAGTTTCAACTATATTCTATACGTTTGAAATTTAAAATACATAATTATTACATAATTTTGTCGAGTTATTTCAAATTTTATGAAAATCGGATGCATAGATCAATTACAGGGACAATCAAAAGTATTCCGTTACATTACGGTCAATGGGAAAAAATGTTTCAAATGCATTTTAATCGCGTTACACTCATTCGAACTTAATAAAATTTATATGCAACTATAAAGTACATATTATAATATACATCTTACATAATTTGTGGTGCAAAGAACATTTGTTATTGATTTACAAGGCCACACAAAAGTATTCCATTACATAATGGTATAGGGAGCACATTGTTTGATGAGCGTTTTAATTGTAATTCACTCTTTACAATTTTATGAGATTGATATATGAAAGTAATATTTTTAAAACTTCGTTATCGTACGAACGCACCTAATTTGCTACGCTTCACGTGCAATTTCCAACTTGTTTATTATTACATTGGATGTTTATATCCGTATTACATAAAAAAGAAATTGAAACAACCTACTTGAAATTTTTATAGACTTTATTGAACACCTTAATAAATAATAATAATATATATATATATCAGTGCCTTCAAATTTACTATATATTTACTAATTCATATTTTGGTAACTTCTTATAGATTTTCTATCTTTTTATATGTTTAAGAAATCCAAATATAAATACTATTTGGATTTCATATATTTAATATTTTTGTCTGAAAAGAAATTGTGAAAAATGCTGACTTGAAATTCTCAACAGTCGTCTATTCTTTAAAATTTTTATTGCATTATATTTATAAAGTCTACCTCCACGTGTATGCATACATAAGTAGTTTTTTATAAGAAAGTTAGAGCTGATAGAAAAAAACTGCTGATTTATGGGATAATGTTGTAGATAAGCCAGCATTAAGTTTCTTAACACGTTTATCACTATAATTTAAAAAGATTATGTAGAGTTATGCTTTATTTCTCATTGAATAAATTACTTTTTGCAATTAAATTTTTCTAGAAGATTATCTATGATTTAACAAATTTATTTTAATCTTCAAAACACACATGTTTTGTTTATCAATTAACAAACTTAAAGAAATAATTTAGATCACACTTAAATTAATGTTTGATATTTTTACTACCCTTCATATATTATTAGATTAATAAATATTTTAAGATGAAGCGAATGCATACAATATACAGAGTGGTTATAATATACAGAGTGGTTATAATGTATAGAGTAGTTATAATATAAGTGCCTCTATTTGGAGCTGTCTATATCTTCAAAGAATAACCCCAATAGAACGAAAAATGGTGTACTCGTTATTCGAGAAGGGGGTAGAAGCAATGTTGCCAGTGGGCTACTTTTTAAAAATTCAGATTTCTTGCTCGGCACCGCTTTTTTAAACTGTAAAATTCTCTTTATTCTCGCCTTAATTAAAATGCCATTAATAAGGCGCATTTCACCATTTCAAAAAAGTGGTGCCAATTTAGAATCCGGATTAAAAAAAAAATAGTAGCCCATCTGGCCAGTGGCGTAGCTACATTTTTTAGCGCCCGCGCCGAGAAAAAAATTTGCGCCTCCCCCCTCTATCCAAAATTAAAAAAATAACCATGTTACTTTTTCCAAAGACGAAAATAAAGTCTTTTTTCGCTTGTATCGGGATAAAAAGATATAACCGGGATAATTTTTCCATGTTTTTAAGGATTTATCTGACATAAACACACTAAAGTAAAATGCGTGGGATCCGATTACAAAAGATTTCTAGTTTTCTTTAATACTGAATTTGAATGAGAATTTCAAAAACTTTGTAGAATATTTATGGGTATGATTTTGTTATTTGAAGCGTATGTAAGTAGCGACAAAGAAAATAAATTAGCAGAAAATCACATTTTTTAATACTTCTAAATTACGGCTGTTCATGGTAATAAAATCTTCTGATTCAAAACTACAGTCACTTTAGAATTTCAAATTGCTATATTCAACCATTTTTAAGATGGAGAGGAAACCAAAACATGGTCTTGAATACTAATAGTGGATCACGATGTTTAACGAATTTGGTCGAGATCTTAAAAAAACCTTGATATAGGCTCGATCAAATCGAAATCAGTTTATAAACACAAGAATACTGGCATTAACACTGATCGGATATCTCTAAAGAGAGATACATATTACATATACAAGGGTCTCCAAATTATGTGTTAAAAATGTAATGACTTCGTATACGAATGTGGGTGCGGAAATACAGCGTTTAGGTAGCAGAGGGCTCCGTTGAGTTCGATGAATGAAAGCACTTCACACGCTTGAATCGTCATCCTCTGTACCGATTTCGAGTAACATTCGTCGTTACGCCCAAATGGAGATTGACGACATGTATTTCATCTATGGAGCTGCATAAGGAAATAGAACGGCTGCTAAAGAATGTATTACATTGAGTAAAACGCTTTCCGCCAAGGGAAGATACCTTTGCGCAAACAGCTGCATTTGTGCGGTTGTTATGTTTTCAATCAACCAATTTTTGAAATACAAAAACAGAGCATATGAATTGCATGACTGTGTAATTTGTAAAAAATTATATATATGGGTGATTCTCAAAATAGGGGACAATTTATGTCTTTCGGCATACAAAAAAAATTGAGAGGTTTTCTGTCATGTTTTTATATTTAGATATGTTTGTCTTAATATTATTCATTATTTGCACTCAAGAATTACTCACTTTTTAGTTAAAAACACCTTAAAATAACAGAATAAATGTTCAAAATGTCATTAGCATGGATGTCCACAGCAGCTGTGCCTAGTATATACTAGCTTTTACAAGAGTTAATATCATGTTTATAAAATAAAACAAATGTTATTCTTTCTTTAAATTAATCAAGGAGAGGATTTATCCAATAAATTTCTTTTTAAAAATAAAATTATAGTATATAAAAAAAGACTTAAAGTTTGTCCTCCATATTCTATTTTCAAAACAAGGTCATAATATAACAGCTGGTTAATAATCAAAATTTCATTTTCACATATGACAATAGTTTGAAAATATAAAGTTTCTTCATGGCAACAAGTAACCATTTTATCACAGCCTGAAAATAGAAGCATGTATTGTATTTTAAGAATAGAAGTTGAATATTAGGGGCGTACATCAATTGTGTGTCATTAGAATGGATAATAATTTTCATGTTTATTTTATAATTAAAATTTTTATTTTACTTATTTGCATAGGACTTTTGTGTTTTAAAAAGCGCCAGAAAGGACTATTGCATTGTGATTATAGTATGGCTCATAATCTTATATAAATTAAAATTTGTCATTAGCATGGACAAATATCAGTGTCATTAGCATGGTTTTCCTGCCCATGTTAAAGACTCCTATGTGCATAAATGTAACCATTGCTTATATTGTATCTTTTACAAAGTTTAATTTTACATATAAATTTAGGTATTACATTTATTATCCCTAAAATATGCATTAAATCTGTCAGAAAATCACTAAGACAGCTTCTTACATTGTTAGTGTCAGAATGTTGCTCATGTAAACAAAGTTTGCTCTTTGGTAATGTTTTTATTCTCCTTATATGTATATATGTAAAAATGGAAACCATTTGCTGAAAAGGAAGGCTAATAAATATAGAAAAAAATATTTAAACAGGAAGAAAATAAAAATTTCTTAAAATATTTATTCCATGCAATTTGTTTTGTCATTAGCATGGCTCAAAAAATACTAATTATTTTTTTAAAAGTTAATTTTTAAATATTTAGCTCTGCTGACTACATTTAAAGTATACCTAGTACTATATTAACAACACCTATTTTTTCAGAAATTTTGCTAACAGTAATTTTTTTAAGATTTCACTTTTGAAATTGCCCTCTATTTTGAGAATCACCCTGTGGTGGTTACTCGATAACCCCCCCATATGTTTAAGTTAATTCATTTTTATTAGCCATTTTATTTCTTATTACCTACTTTTTATTAATGTTCTCAATTTAAATTTTATTTCGATTTCGTTTCCTTTCTTTTCGTCGCCTGTAATGTTTTCTTTCTTACTTAGCTTTCGAATGTTACAAGCCGGTAAAATCCTGTTCGAAGTCATTCCTTCCGGTTTGGAGATCCTTCGAGAACATTCTGGCTTGTTCTATGGGTGGAACTTCCGTTTATTCGGACACCCCCCTTAGCCTATCAAATTAGTTTCCGCAGGTGACGTATTTTAAGCCATTGAGTGCATGGCCACCTGCTTTGGCCTCCCTTCTTTACGTGTTTATCAATTCTGTTTTTATTAAATTCATATTTCTCCATACTTTGCATCGTAACTTGGCTTATTTTGTCACCCCCCCCTCTTTCACTCGCTACCAAATTGGCGTATTTTGGGATTCCAGTAACCTTTTCTCTTTTTCCCCTGGGCTCTCGGCCACCTGCGTCAGTTGCGCTGTTAGACTCCTGCCGTAATGGATGCGGTCGGATGATTGGAAGTTTTGGGTGAAATTTCCGGGGCATGTGTGCGCCCCTCGAGATTATTGCATACGGGCACCATTTCATGCTGCTATGATCACGCCATGGTTTCAGGAAAGGTTGATTTTTTTAACGTGGCGAGAAGCAAAGCCCCTTCAAAGGCATCCCGAAATTATTGTGTTTTGTGCCTTCTCTTTTTCGGATTACACAATTTAAATAAGGGCACACCATGGACCTTCTGTTTGTTGCTCTCGTGGTGGCTTCATATCTAAATTAGAATGTCGTCATGTGTCTTCTAAATATTTATTTTATTTTTCATCATCTCTTCGTTAATAATTTTCTTCAACTACTTTTTGTGCTCAAATTTCTTCAATAATCTTTTTATGTGATCTCAGTCCTCTGAGAAAACAAGCAGAGGTGAAGATTTTCTTTCGTGAGGTGAAGAATGTTCTTTCAAGAAGTGATCATACATTTTACATAACGTATTGACTTTATAATTTCTTTCGTCATTTTAATTTGCTATTTGGCCCATCTTCACATAAATAAATTTGAATATTCACGGGGCGTTCCATGGAAAATATTGGTGCATATCTATATAAAATACTCGTCTGATAATATATATATATTTAAAAGATACATATATTTAAGTGATGTTTCTTTTTTTGAAGAAAATAATATCATTTTCCTTTTGTGTGTTATGAGAAATTCTTCAAGTTCATACTGTCAAGATATATCAAAAAAAATGTGTTATGATGAAGAATGTTGGTTTTGTTTGGAATATATCAATTTAAAAAAAATATCTTCATTTGTAAAGTTTTTTACTATAAAACAAATGTTAATTTCTATGAGAAACAAAAATGTTTCTATAAAGAAGATATTCGATTTTTCATGAAAGAAATACAAGTATTTCTTAAATAAATAAATATTAATCTTCAACCAATTTGTGTATTAATTCCTGTGCATGTGTCTGGATTTACTACTCATCATCTGGCAAGGACTTCACAGGTAACTTTACCTTTTCTTCAAATTTATATTTTATAATTTTGTATTTAGTTTATCATCTTCAAGGTTAAAAGAATATTTTTATTATTTTAAGTGAAGTAAGGATGGTCACTTTTGGGTCGTTTGCCGGCCTCCATTCTTCACAATGTATTAGTCACTTTCACGATCACTTTGGCCTAATTGTGGGTTGAAACAAATAAACAAGTGTTTCTCCTCCCATCTCTTCTTCTCACCCACTAAAGTAAACACAACACACCCATATATGTAATTAAAAAAAAAATTGCGTCATTTTGTTCTCTCTGAGCTTTTAATTCTAAATTTGTGGTACATATTTTTAATTTTAGTTTCGTAATGTATTAATATTTTAACAGCTAAAGTCCTTTTTCTTTTTTTTATTTAACTTATTAATAATCTATTGCTTGTTTCTCAAAAAGTGCGGGAAGCGATTTCGTAATACTTTTCGTTTTTAGAATATTATCGAGATTTTTAATTTTATTTTTTATTGATCGTCTGCTCTGTGTTAATGCGCGGATATGTTAGCAGGTTAGTCTATTTGCCAGACATTATCGAGTTCCTACGGGAAGGCCACGCTCATTTACCAATCAGAGGTGATGATTTCTGACGCGTAGCCTCGAAGTTAATCCTAATTGGATTTTAATTTACTGACGCAGTCTGAGGAGGGGCTAGTTTTTTCGTGTGAGTGTTGGAGTTCATTCTAGGTTGTCGGAGCATTCAGAATGCATCTGCCTCTTGAACTTCTAGGTCGCCCGTCTCATTTTTTTCCGATAACTTAGAACACCGAAATGACGTAACTTGGAGAGCGAATGTTGTAGTGATAGATGTGTGAAAGGGTGGCAAGTGGAATAACTTATGGCTTGATCTAATAAAATATGGAACTGAAAACGGATTTTCTTATTATTTTTATTGGAAAAACTCCCAAGGACACAATTCCATGGCTTCCAACTACGGCTGCTAAACCTGTTTATTATTTCAAGTAAATCGACTTCTTATTACAGAAAAGATGTTATTCGACAAAATCTATATATTATTACAGCAAATCGTCATATTATTATTACATAACTATATTATCTTGTGCTTCAAAAGAGTGTTTAAAATGGAGCTATCACGTCAGCACATCAGAACGATTATGTACTTTGAGTTCCATAGCAAACTCAGTTTTTGGTTTTGGAAGTTTAAAGCTAGAAATTTCGACACTGAAAATATGCTCTGGCTGCCCTATTGAAGTTGATTGTGAGCAGTTGAAGGAAACCACTGATCAAGACAGATTTCAATGCTATTGAAACGTTACACCTTAACGTTTGCTAAAAAAAAGCAGTTAGGGCTCTGAAATACATAAATTCAATCGCTGGATGCATCACGAACTGATTGCTGAAGACAACAGCAAGAGAAAAAACTATTGTTTGGCTCTGCTCACAGATCAAAAGGAAGGCAAAATTCTGGACAGAATTATGACCTGTGATTAAGAATATGTGTACTACAACAATACAAACCGTAAAGAAGGTTGGTCAGCACCTGGAGAATCAGCAGGCTCGGATGCAAGATACACGTCTTGCAACATGAAGGTGCTTCTCTGCATCTGGTGGGATTATCACAGGATTCTGCAACAAGAGTACAGCTTAAAAAGTGGACTAACTATCAACAGTGTATACATACAACAACATTCTATTCAAAGATCGCAAAGTCATTCACGAAAAACAAAGAAATGAGTTAAAAAAGCGGTTGGCTCTTTTTTCCTCAAGATAACGCCCGGCCACATGTTAATACGATGATCGGCTGGACACTCTACAAGCTGGAGTGGGGCTTCACTAAACATCCACGATGCAACCGCGACATAAACCCTTCAAATTTCTATCTTTCTTCACCATATGCAGCTGCATCTTGATGGTGCTATCTTCAATTCAAATGAGAAAGTCACAAATAAGAACAATCTCTTTCTGGACTTGCACATGGCACAGTTTTTTGCAGAAGGGATTGAAGAGTTGCCAAAATATTGGCAGGCGATTGTATATTTAAATGGAGATTACTATTCTCATTAACTTCGATGATTTCGTATGTATTTATCATTTTACAAAAAAAAAAAAAAAAAAAAAAAAAAAAAAAAAAAATCTGAATTTTTAACGGTCAGATCACGGATTATTTGAGTGTCTTTGTCGAATGTTATTCGTGAGTGGATCGTTTAATGCATCGAGACTTGACATGAGCACTGGGTGATATCATAGAATTTCTGCAGAAGAAGAAATTATGTCCAGTAGGGGATAGTCCGTAGACAAGCTCGGGAACTGTTGGATGTGAGTTCGGTGGGAGTCCAAGTTTAATGTCCAAAAACGGAATACTTCATTTGCCATAATGGCAAAAAGAGTACTAAAAACTTTTTCAAAAAATTAATAATTTAAAAACAAATTGTGATAGAGATTTCAAGAAAATGTCATTAAAAAGTGCATTTTTCTCTCTACGCAACGGTGTAAAAATTTAAAAAGTGCGATGTTAAGAAGTTTAAAAATTTGCAGTTCTAAAAATTGTAAAACTGAAATTTCATTTAAAATTTGTTTGTCACGGATCCAACAACATTAATGTTTAATCCATGTTTTACGTAATATGAGGCGTTCAGAAGTCAGTCTAATTAACTTCATCAAATAAAAATGCACATTTTAAACATTTAAAGTTGTCTATCTATAAATTACTGTTTTTTATCATTGGTCTAGAAACATTAATGTTTAATGCAAGGCGTACGTAATATATGACTCATTATAATCATCCTAAAAATGATTTAATTATTGATTTAAATATAGAATGTCTTCAAAAATATTATTTTCCAAATAGTCGTTGTAATTTGTTAAATTACAATTTTGTTATTTTTTTTAATTTTATTTATATATTTATTTACTAGAAAATTTAGAACTTTTTCATTTATTTTAAGATTAATATATGCATGCAGTTTTCCCTTAGCAGTGAGATATGATAGTTTGAATTTATATACATAATCATTTAGTACTACTAAAACTATAATCCAGAGCTGCTTGTGGCAAGTATCTTTATATACTAATTGTTCCACTATTTTATAAGGGTAAAATTTCGGGTACATTCCTCTTGCACCCACACACATATTTTACTATGGATGCGGAGTTGCTGAGCGTTTTTTTTTTTTTTTTTTTTTTTTTTTTTTTTTTTTTTTTTTTTTTTTTGGGGGGGGGGGGGGGGGGTACCGGCATTTTTATACAGAAAATGTTTTATTATTTAATTTGAACATTTGACGGATTTAAGAGGACGACACTTTCTGATAAATAATAGTGGTTTGCAGAAAGCCGGAGACTTGGCAAATCTAAAGATGATTTTTTTTTCTTTTTTTCATGTGGAAAGTTATGTGATCTGTATAAAGGAATAGCTGACAACAAGTGCTGCGAGTGGACTATTTTTTTTAATTCAGATATTTTGTCTGGCAGCATATTTTTATAATGATTAAATTTTATTTGTTTTAACCTTAATTAATATGTTACTAAATAAGGCATATTTAACGATTTCAAAACAGTGTGCCAACCAAGAAATCTGAATTGAAAGAAACTTGCTCACTGGCAGAGTCAGTGAGTCTGCGTCTCTGACTCTCTGTATGTAACACGAATCTTGTGGGCACACTATCGCAAGAAGTAATGCATGGAATTTGATTTTAAAAAATATATATTCTGTTAGTTCCTGATACAAGTTGGTGTTGTTTAGTTTTTGAAGTAAATCCTTCATTATGTGGCTCTGTTATGCTGCATTTTCATCCCTATAAAAGCGGTCATAGTTGAAACTTCACTTTTTTAAGGATATGTCAAATCCTCTTTATTATTAGTTCCGTGGTTTTCAATAACAAAACATTTATAGAAACCACGCCTTCGTAACACTTTCAAGTATTGGAGAAAGACATACTTAAATTGGAAATGAAAAATTACAGAAGTAAGAAACTTTTCTTTCATTTCCTGCATCTAATATATCAGGAATACTGCTGAGTAACATTGCCTTCAATTTAATTTACAAAATGTATTAAAATTATGACAGTTAATTAAGTCTTTAACCCTTTGCGGGGCAGAGCAAATTCATTGCTTATGTATTGAAATTAATGACTGACACCGGAATTCGAAAAAAACTTTATTTTTAAATAAGAAAACGCTATACTTCACACATTCAATAAACCGTAATTTTCTTTAACAAAATTCCGGTGCGAGTGTGGCGTTTGAGAATTAAAATTAAGTGATATATCTATGAAATCACCGCCCCTCAAGGGGGTAACTTATAGGATTCCATAATTTAAAACTAAAACGTTCAACTGGTGTCAGTTCGACGCTGATGAACTGATTAAATGTCGACTTGAACAAGAAATTTCTTCTTGAAATAAGTTAAATATAAGCCATAGAAAACTAAGTTAAGGGGGGCACAATATCTTGAAATTGGTCAAAATATCAAGGTCCGTTTTTTGAACGCAACTATTCTTTCAAGAAAAATTTTATTTATAAATTCGAAAAAAAGTAAATATTAGAAACATAAAAGAAAGCGCGTTTTTCTTGCAATTGTTGCAAAGACCTACCTCGAATTCCTTTCTAAAAAAATACTAGTTTTCGAAAAAGGAACAGTGACGGAAACAGACCCTGAAATACCGATTTTCTTTTGTAATATTTAATGAAAGCTTCTGCAATTGCGAATATATACCTGTCCATTGGTTTAACATAACGAATGGTGAGTTTTCCAGTAAGGGAAGACTCCCCTTACGACAAAATAATACTCAGCGATAAGACATGTACTATTAATAGTACTCGAGACCCAAATAGGTTAATTCTAATTGAAGTTTTGTTTGATGATAATAATGTATTGCGATTTAAATTTTTGACGAAATTTACTTAAATTTTGCATCTGCTAATTATATATATTTTTTATTATTATTAAGAGAAAGTACTCCTTTCGGATGACAAGCAAAAATGTAATTAACCCATTAGTGCCTAGCGTCCCTTTTTAGGGACGCTTCGAAAGATGCATTCAGCACTGTTTTTGACACCGGTACAAAAAGAAAAGCAATAATTATTTAATTTGGATGATGCATTTTCGTGATTAATGAACTAAACTTAAATCTTCTAAAAATAGTGGTGCCAACCAAATAAAATTTACGCAAAAGATGCTGGGCACGAATGTGTTAAAAAATGGACTATTTAATTTTTGCTGTTCAATATTTCATAGATTATAGATCAGGTTCTCAACAATTAATTTCACCCCACTTATTATTACCTTATAAGGTAATAATAAGTGGGGTAATATTTAATGAAAGCTTAATTTACCGGAAAAATAATCATTATAAAATCATAATATAATCATTATCATATGATAATCATTATATAATCATTATATAAAAAAATAATCATAAAGCTTAATTTATTTAGCTTAATTTACTTAATATTTATTTAATTTAATAAATAAGCGAGGAAAATTATCGCGATAATTTTCCTCGGTCGGCGAAGACTTAATTCTTGTTGTACTGTATCATAGTGCAGTGAATTTTTGCTAAGATTTTACTCACAGGATCCCTGGCGGATCTTTTTGAACCCGTGATTGCAGGACTGTAATACCCTATAGTAGAGTATAGTATAAAATATTTTTCAAGCGCAGAAACCCCAAATTCTCTTGTATTGTTTGTTCAACGAAGAATAAAAACTAAAAATATGTGTTAACACTAGAACGCCCGGAAAATCTACTCAAGTTTGAAAATAATATTTCTCACCAGAATTTTTATTCAAAATTATTTAATTGATTTATTTTACGCAAATTTGCGGGGATTAAAATTTAATTATTTCAAGAAAATATTTCTGGTTCGAATTGAAATTTAGTTACATGATTGGAGTCGAATCGACTCCATCCGGGCGTTCTAGTGTTAAAATAAGTACAGGTTGCTAAATAGAACACTTATAAAAACAATATATTAAAAATATACTTAAATTATCAACGTTTCATTCTCTTCTGCCAACATCGCCAGGATAAAATAGAAATATGTTAAATGTAATTTAAAATTTCAAAATATAAACACGTACGTCCAAGAGTCCACGAGCATACTTGAGTTGAGAGTGCGTAAACCTGCTTTTTAATTAATTATAGCATACTATGCCAGATTTTATGAATGGAATATGACAAATGATCGTTACAAGCTCGTGGCCCGAGCTTAACACTAGAACCGCGAGAAAATTCATTCAAGGTTTATAAAAATATTTCTCACCGAATTTTCATTTAAAACTGTTTGAGTAATTTATTGAAATTAGTATGTCTCAGCTTATATTTAGCTTACTTTATAAAGAGTTATCTGGTTCGAATTGACACCTCTGCGCATAAAACGGGTCAAAATGACCCGTCACCGCCGTTCTAGTGTTAATGATAGTGATGGACTCTAAAATTTTATTAAAATATGGATTTTTGAATGGAATTATGATTTTAGCTTCATCAGAATTAGTTTTGCTCCCTTCATTTCAAAAATATAATCTTCAGAGGGCTGTACTGAGTTTCGATTGTGCAATATCTCTTTTGTGCTCTTTAAATCTCTTTGAAAATTTTCGTTTAGATTCATCAATGTATAATAATCTTCAGTAATTTGCGAGTATAACTGGAATTTCATAAACTTTTGCCATTTGATGATTATGAATTTTATCAAAATTGTTACTTAGAAGCTGTATTAGATATGGAGGGAGTATAGCTATTAATTTTATATTGAATTCTTGAAGAACCTTTTTTTAATTTTTCATACATAATGGGAACATAATGCATACTTCTGTGTTTAATATGAAAATCATTGAAAAAACACTGGGCAGAAGGAGACGGAATATTATACTACCGATTAATCTTATCAATATGCGAATTCTTAAAATCATGATCTAAGGCAACTTTTTAATAAAATTAATTTCATTGTTAAATTGGTCATCTGGACAAATTCAATATGCACGTCGTATGAAAGACTGAAATGCAGCAATTTTATATTTAAAAGGCATATTGGCACAAAAATGTATTACTGTATCTTCTTTTAAAGATTTTCTGCACACAGAGAATATGAAATGATTATTTTTCCAGTTAATCTGAACATCTAAAAAAGACAAATCTAAGTTTTGTTCTATTTCTAATGTAAACTTAATACTATTACTTAACTTATTGACATTCTGAAGAAAAATCTGTCAATCAAGTAATGCGTGTTTCCATAAGATGAAAACGCCATCAACATATCTTAACCAACATAATGGTTTCTGTTTAAATGAATTTAAAAATCTCTCCTTTTAATTTTTAAGTGTATTTTAAATGTATTGTTTTTATAAATCAGTTAGCAATCTGTATTTATTTTAGTATGTACTTTTAGTATAACTTATGGTGTAATTGTCCAATTCATAATTAAAGAATAAAAACTTCTTTTAAGGGAGGACCAGAGTAAGATAGACCCCGCAAGGAACAAAGTAGCCACAATTGATGGTAGTTGCTTATGAATACAAATTGATAAACAGGTAACATATGAAATATTCAGAGATCTAGCTATTTGTAGTGCAAATCCACGGCCTGAGTAGATGTCGAGCGCGCAACATGTTATGTATAGTTAAATTCGACCACCTTAATTTCCTTCATATGCGCCGCGGTTAAAATAAGTCTTTTTGATACCGAAAAGTTTGTGTAAAGAATGTAGTAAAATAAATGAAAAGCAAAGTCACGTTTCTCCTCAAACAAATTCTGGTAAAAAATCGAACTATCTGTAGTGTGGCACATACGTGAGAAATTACGGTACTTTAAAAAATATCGATGAAAATAGATGAAAAGTTTGCTGAAAAGAAAGACGTAAGTTACACAGATGGACTTTATCAGCCAATCCTAATATAAAGGGAACTGGAAGGCGGAGCTTCACTAATTTGGGAAGTCCGCAGTGCAAAATTAAAGAAAGTAAACAAAAGAAACGTTTACCAGTTATAAGGCTCCCAAAAGATCCGCGTACTGAAAGCTAATATTTTTTAACAGAAAATTTCATAATAGATTTTTACAGCATTTGTGCTAAGACTAAAGTCCGGAGCTGCTATATGTGCAATTTCTAAGAAGAATCTAAAACGAAAAACTTTCTAACTAAATATTGATTTTGAGTTGTCAGACCATTTGGGAGCTCTGCAATTCACAAACGCCGAAAAAGTTGAGAAAAGCTCTTTTTCTAAATAAAAAAAGGCACTTTTCAGTAGCCATAATTTTTTACATCTTCAATTTTTTTTTTTTTTATTTATTTAATTGAAAGAAAAATTATAACTGTGTTAATAATGTTAATACTAGTTATCCAAATAGACTTACTGAATTTATTAAATGCATCGTCTAAAATCTGACAAATGTATTCTTTTACATTTTAGTCAATTCACTTTCATAAGACAATTGATTAAGAAAGAATGCTTTGAGCCGTTTGGAAAGTAAGAAATTACATCAAATTAAATTCATATTACAACTTTTTAATATTTCTTGCGTTTTATCACACGTTATTTATTCCTTCAAAATTTTTTTTAATTAAACAGTGAAAAATTTGTTTAAAAATAAAAGAATTGCCGACGAGGCACAGAGAAATAAACAAACTATTAATATTAATATTATTACTAAATGTCAAAATATAAATGAAATCATAATAAGAAGTGCATAGACATATATTGTCATTGCTATATGTAGATAGTAACAAAAGTAAATGTCAAGGGAGGGGCATAGATATAGGAATAATATAGGAATTATTCCTACATCTATGGGGAGGGGTTGTCTTCACTCACTTGAAAACTCCCTCTCCGTAATGTTAAACCAATGGGCAGGTTAATTTCGAATTTCTCGTTTAAATTTATATATTTTTAAACCTTTTTTTTTTTTTTTTCATGGGATAGCTGAGTTTGATCTTTACTTTCGGAACACGTTTTGAGACGGAAAGTACCTTTTTAAAAACAACCAAAATCGAAATAGTAAAAAACAATCATACTAAAGATCGAGCTCAGCTATCCTATGCAAAAAAAAAAAAAAAAGAAAAAAAAAAAAAAAAAAAAAAAAAACCTTGTTTTAAAATATTCAAATTTCAACTAGAAATTCGAAATTAACCTTTGGTTACCTCATTGGTTTAATTGTTCGGTTTGCTCATTGGTTTGGAAGCCTATTGGTTTAACATTACGGAATGTGAGTTTCAAAGTGAATGAAGACTCCTCTTAAGGCAGAATAATACTCAGGGAAAAGGCATGTACTATTAAAGGTACGCGAGACCGAAATATGTTAATTCTGATTCAAGTATTGTTTGATGATGATAATATATTGCGATTTAAATTTTTGGTGAAATTTACTTAAATGTGGCATCTGCTAATTATATACATACATACACACACACACACACACACATACATATATATATATATATATATATATATTATAAAGAGAAAATACTCCTTTCGGATGACAAACAAGAATGTAAGCAGAAATTCGATTATTTCATTTTTGCTGTCCAATATTTCATAGATTATAAATTAGGTTCTCAATAATTACTTTCGCCCCACTTATTATTCAGGAATTCATTTTTTATATCTTGAAACCTTATACGATAATAAAGTCTTCGGGTGAATAAAAAACTCAATTCTTGTAGTACTGCATCATAGTGCTGTAAGTATTTGCTTACAGTTGTTTACACACAAAGATGGACTAGTCAGGGGGGTACCATTCGAGCGATGCGTCAAGTGAAAGGATTTCCTAACTACTCGCGCATTACGTCACGGAGAGGACAAATTCGCCTCGCATTGCTATTCTCAATAGTACTTTCAATGCTGTTTTGCATTGGATTTTTTTTCTTTTTTTTTGTGAATGATTTTAAATATTATATTTCTTTAACAGACTTTTTGAAAAGAAAACTAGTGAATGCGCTACATTAATCTCTAATAACTCCTGGAAAATCATCTTAAAAGAAAAGGGGGAAAAAAAACTAGTGAATACGCTCACTCCCGCAAAATGACAACGAAGAACACTAAAATCACAGAGCAGAAAATTTACTAAATTAGGCTGCAATTTTAAAACCGAATTCCTTTTACGAATGTCAAAAAATTTCTGCAGTACGCAAAAATCTCTAAAAACTACCTAAAAGAATCGTTAGCAATTCCAAATAAACCTTAATAAAATGGAAAAAAGAAAGAAAAAGCATTAATGTATAGGGCTAAAATATTAAACTGGATTTCTTTCTCAATTGCCGACAAATCGACATACAATAAATTTTAAAGGAAAAAAAAAAAAAGAAAAAAAACAACTCACAGATGAGAAAATCTATTATAGTTGGCTAAAAGTTGTTAAAAGATTTTTTTTTAACAACCTCAAAAAAAAGCACAGAACGTTATAAAAAAAATACCTCTAAAAATCGTATAAAAAATTCGCGAAAAATACAAACATCTCTGCAGGAACTCCGAATAAACCATTCTTTAATCATTTATGTTGTCATTTTATGTTAGTTATGTATGTCATTTCATGTTTTCATTTATTTGAATTTATTATATATATTAATGTCTGTTAGAGGTCTGCACTGGCCGGGCCCGGCCCGGCCCGTTCTGGTCCGACGCATTTTCGACTGTTCCTAAAAAAAATTAGATTTTTATCATATAATTAAAATTTCTTTAAAGAATACTGCATACATATCTATTTAAGTATTTTACATTACATTTTACTGGAAATACGCATTAGCAAAATTAATGATTATTTAGATTCTTAGACTTTCAACATTCAAATAAGGATTCATTTAAAAATTAATAAGGTTTAGAAAAAAAGAAAAAAAAAGTTTAAAACATCGTAACTTTTGAAGTTGCTTAATAAAAGTACATTTATGTAAATATTTCTATATCATTTTACTAAAGATTCCAAATCCAAATTCATTGCTACTTTCTGATACATTTCTGATTTTTTTTTTTTTTTTTTTTTTTTTTGGGGGGGGGGGGGGGGGAACGCATAAGATTAGCAAGTGTTTTTATTCAGAAAATATGTAATCGAATGGCGTTATCATTTCTTGATACAAGCAATTTAAGAAAATACTGTCAAAGTTAGCGTTTTGAAGAGTGTTTCCGGAAGTGACAGCATGGAAAGGGAGAACAATCTACAACCACTTGACAAGAATCTCTTATATCTCAACAAGGTTATACAAGGCTATATCTTATTTACCAAAAATGAAAAAACGCTATTCGATTCCCAATCCTTTCAATAGTCAGATTCGTCAATTTTTTACTTTTACAGTTAAAAATTACTCAGAAAATGCGCGTTGTTGAGAAATGAATTTAAGAACCACCAAGAATTAGATATTTAAAGATTGTGTTAACATAAATTCTTTATCTTTATTAATAATTTTACAAATCATGTTGTCTACCCAACACAACTTGAGAACAATTAAGTTTAGTTCCGTCCCGACTCGTGTATACGTAGAAAAACAATGCAAGCCTGATCTCGGCCGGCACGAGTCTTCAAAAAAAAATTTAAGCCCAGATTATGCACAAATTGTCCGATGTCAATCTCCACACTGTACAAGTTACATTTCTGTATTGATGCTGTCAAAGTAGTATCGCCTCGTGACGCGCATTTATACTTATTCTCTTTAGGTTAAAATCATATCATTGAAAATAGCTCATATTTTATCGCTTCTGTATTTTATAAAATAATAACATAGAAATTTTATAATTGAAGCTGTTTAAAAATTTTCAGTTTTTAGTACTTTTGAAATTCATTTGAAACTTTGTATTTATTAAATAATGATACTGTTATTTAAATATTATAATGTAAAAAATATGTATACATATTTTTTTCACGATAGAATGTTTAATTATAGAATAAAATTAATGCATTATTTTGATCCTGAATGTGGATTTTATTTCATGTATTGTTTATGATAAAACAAAGTTTTTATTACTACTGATGTGTACTGATATATCTATAATTAATGGATTCATTTTATTTTACAATAGTTTAAAACTTTTCACTTGTATTTTTAAACATTTTTTTTTCGCGAATTCAAAGTATTTGAACCGCATACCGTGATATTATTTAACCATTATTCATTTTATATTTAATTAAACAATATGATTTTTAAAAAATTACTTTAAGGAGAATGATTTCATTCAATTTACTTTCGAAGATCAGCTTTAAAAAAATTTATTTGCCTCATTTTCTTCTTTTTACGCTTCTATTTACATTATCACGGCTGATCCATCTCCGTTTTTGTCCTCTTAGTGACGTTTCAGTCCCGCTCTACTCTGATTGGCTATCCTTCAAATGGAACAACCTTATGATAGAAAAACCTTGGGACTAGTGTGTCATCCCTTGATGGTTCCTTTCCTTATGGAAAAACGTAAAATAGAAATTCCTACTTTTTAATTGGGCTGGTATGCATTAGTGGAGGATTAGTTATTTTTGCGTCGAATTATTGCAGTTTTAATTTTTGATGCCATATAATAATTATAATCAAAAGGCAATCAAATAATTTCCTACATTTTATTATTATTATTTTTTTATTGCAGCATAATGTTTTGGTATTAATGTTTATACCTGAATTATTATTATTTAAAAAATAATTTTGTATTTTTAAATATATTATTCGTACTGAAGAAGGAGAAGTGGTCATCGTTAAGTTTCGTTGATTCATGTATTCCAGTACAAGCGTACATGCTTATATATATATGTGCAAAGGGTATTTAAAAACCTCATATTTTACGGACACGCTAATGCCATATTTTGGAAAGATCGAAACTCTCTATAGTTCGAAATAGTCGTATACAGAAATACAATTTATGGATAAACATCATTGTAAAAGGCATTGTGTTGGAGGAGGAGCACTGATCTTCGTTACGCCTCTCTGACTCACATAGTTATCGTAGTCAGCAATCAATTAGAAAAATACGTTATTAAGTATAATATATGATTGCAATTATAGTAAAAATTATAATGTTTATTTAAAATGTTTCGTTCTTCGTACAGTTAATTGTTTTACCATAATTAAACATGTCTCGTCCAATTTAGTTATATTTCTATATTCAGTTACACACAAGCAAAAATATCATTTCATTATGAATTAGTTTGCCCAATAGATAACAGTATCATTTTGAAATTGCCTCTAAAGTACGGACTTGATTGAAAAGCCGAAGAATTCTGGAAAAATAAAATTTTTGAACTTTGTTGTTCATAATTTCAATTTTTCAGAATTCCTTTAAATCTTTCTTAAAATCATGATTTGAAGTTTTATTTCATAAAATTTTATTGAATTAAATCTGATTTCATTTTTTTTTTTTTTTTTTTTTTTTTTGATTGCGCAAAATATTTTGAATATAATTATCTTGTGTTTACATAGGACTTTCCTTTAATCTAGATTTCTCAACTAGTACAGTAACCTAATCATCATAATTATTGTTATTTATTTATTTATATTTTTTAATCATTTATTTATTTATTGTAGTTTCCGTAGCCGAAAATAAAATCGAGATAAATATCTGATTTATGAACAATTAAAAAAAACTTAAGCTAGTTTTAGAACATTAACAAAGTATTGAAAAAGGTGGGGATACATTGAAGTTTGAATTTTCAATGTTTCACAAATAATTTTTTTTTTTTTTTTTTTTTTTTTTTTTTTGTGAATGTGTTTCATTTCCTACTATCCAAATAGCAAACATTCGTAAGAAATCAGCGGGTAGCCTGATAATAAATTTTAGACAAAAAATCAAGATTTAGAGAAAAATTTAATCTATAAATTTTTTAATGTTACTTATCATGCGTAAATCTATCGCATGTGTCTCTATGATGCAATATATAACTAAACGATGATGCTGTTGGTACATCATTTGTGAGCATTTCTTCATTAGAAGAACACTGTAGAACCTGACAAATTTCGACTAAAAAAATGTTTAAAAAGGGACTGTTTCATTGATTTATAATAAACTTACAAAATTAATTACAATAAAAAAATGCATCTTATATTGGTAAGTCTAACTTTTAAAGAAATGATGTGTAATCTAAAATTAACAAAATACTATTTCTATAAAACCCAGTTGTGAGAATTATTAAAATTAAGCTTTAATAATACATAAAAACAATAAAAAATAATAAAGATCTCATATCATGATAAAATTATCAATTAAGGCTCTTATGTTAATATACTAAAATTGGAAAAAAAAATATTCCACTTTGATTCAATTATAGAACGTTTTCCCCATGAAATCTAATCCTGACATCATTTTCCCCATACTGAAATTTACATATGCACCTTTCATGTCTGTATTTACCTTTAAAAAAAAATTGGTAATTTAATATGATCATTTTGATTCAAACCTTGAAATCTGGATGCTATTATCTGGCACAGATACTAAACTATTTATGTTCTTTTGAGTGTAAATGAAATCAAAATTCACCAGATTTTATAAGAGACGATATTCGTGACACAGCACGTATTTAAATTACTTTTTTCCCCACTTTTAATGAGTAATGGCAACATAAAAATACAGTAATCCTTTTTCTTTCTTTTTTATAGAAATGGAATATTGCTGTTGCCACAATTAGAAAAATTGTATTTAAAACTATATAAAAAAATATTTTAAAAATAAATAAAGGTACAGTTTTCAATCAAAATTCATTTAAAAGTATATTTTTCTCCTTATACGGCGGTGTGAAAATTGAAAAAGGGGGGTTTTAGAAGTTTAAAAACTACAGTAGCAAAAATTGCAAAACCGAAATTGCATTTCAAATTTCAAACTGTTGTCATTCGCAAAAGGACGTATGCGTTACGCACAGACACGTTTGGTCTTTATAATAGAGATATTCTAAAATTATAGCACTATCGTCCGCTGGAAAGCATATCTGAAAGAAATTTCCAAATTTTTAGCGATAGAAAACTTACAAGGATTTGAATAAAACTGATTAAAAATGCAGTCGAACCTCGTTAGCATGAACCAAAGGGAATCAAAATTTTGTTCATGTTAGCAGTAATTCATGTTATCAGTATCAATTCTTTGTATTCGTTTTTAGAGAGGATTGTGAAAACAATTCATGTTAAAAATAATTAATTTTAAGCGTGTTTATGTTAACGAGGTTTGATTATACAGAGTGAGCAAAAAGTCCGTAAAAACTTTAAAAATTCATAAAAACCGAAAAAATAACCGAAATGAAAAACGGTTTGCAGGGTTAGTATCTATAGGTCACGGGGATTTTTTTAAGACATGAAAAAAAATAATTCAAAAAAACAGCCAATAGGTGGCGCTGACGTACCCAAATCAAAGAAAAGATACCTAAATAAAGAACAGAATGTTTCCTCAAACCGCCGAACAAGCTTTATGAGGCCTGCCGCTGTTAAAGGCCCCTTTCCCGTCCTCAAATCCATTTGAAATCGGAATTTACGCAAAGCAATAGTCGCTGATTCCTTGTTCATGCAAAATAACTTCACCAACAAAGCTTTGTCCTTCGCAGTGAGCATCCTTGATCAAGTTCACGGCTCACAACGGTGAACTAGTTGTGGATTAGGAGCGCAAGCTCTTATAACCGGTTCATTTGCATATTTCCGCAGAAATCGCAAGTACCAGCGCCATCTGTCGGCTGTTTTTTGAATTATTTTTTATTTCTGTCTTAAAAAAATCCCCGTGACCTATGGATGCTAACCCTGCAAACCGTTTTTCATTTCGGTTATTTTTCCGGTTTTTATGAATTTTTAAAGTTTTTACGGACTTTTTGCTCTCCCTGTATTTTTAGATTTCTTTCGTATTTGTAATTTCTTTCTATTTTGTTTCATAAAAAAAACAGTATTATTTCTAAAGACAAAAATAACATATTTGTCGCTTTATTATGTATCAGTCACATATGTAAATCATGCAGTATCTAACCCAACATTGTTTGTATAACCACCTGGTCTGGCACGCATGCATTCCTAATAAAATTATGCTATATAAGTATTCCAACGATAAAAATCTCAGAATTTTTTTTTTTCGTCATAATCCCAACGGTTCCGCTACCAGTAACGGATGGTCCCGACGTATTACCGCTTTAAAAAAAGCTTCGTAAAGTAAACAAAATAAAAATTATTTTTTTTAAATAGTATATTGTCAATGATCTATCTAAAATAAGAAACAAAAAATACGATAGCCTTACCTTTATAATTTAAGATGTTTTCAAGCAAAAGTTAAGGATGCTTTGTCAGATAAGACAAGTTGGACATTGCTCATGAAGCGTAGCAAATGAGGTGCGTTCGTACGATAACGAAGTTTTAAAATATTCAGATCTTGCTGATATAGTAGAGCGTACTTTGGATACAGTATAGTGGTCGAAATCTTTGTGTTCCTGTAAATATGCAGGGAGTAATTTTTATTATACTTCATTAACGTATATCTTATTCATAAAATGTGAAGTAGTTTAATATAATTAAAACACGCCCCAAACAATGTTTCCCCGTATAACATTATTTAGTGGAATACATTTGTGTGGCCCTGTAATTTAATAATAAGTATTCTTTGCATCACAGATTGTACAAAATGTATTTTTTACTACATATTTCATAGATTCATGTCAATTCTATTATGTTCAAATCAGTGTAATACCATTAAAATGCATTTGAGACTTTTTTCCCCATTGATCGTAATGTAACGGAATATTTTGATTGTCCCTGTAATTGATCTAAGCATCCGATTTTCATAACATTTGAAATGACTCGACAAAGTTATGTAATAATTATACATTTTAAATTTCAAACGATTCAAATGCATTTGAAACTTTTTCCCCATTGACCGTAATGTAACGGAATCCTTCTGATTGTCCCTGTAATTGATCTATCCATCCGATTTTCATTAAATTTGAAATGACTCGACAAAAATATGTAATAATTATGTATTTTAAATTTCAAACGATTCAGCTGGGTAGTTTTTGAGTTGTTATATGCGGGCAGACAGACAGACGGACGGACTGAGCGACAACAATAGGCGCTATGTATTTACATAATTACGAACGCACCTAAAAATGGAAGCAAAATTGGCACTCACACTTAAAAAAAAATAGCTTCAGTAAAAATGGCAGCTTACTGAAATTGCTATTACTGTATAGTGAAGGTCAAGGAATGTATTTACTATCGTTTCCTAAAAGTACCCGTGTGAATACATTCTGTGAATGTGCTTTAGTTGGGACAGAAAACTGCAGTACTTTAAAGTAGAGTTGAGTCATAAAGGGTTTAATGACATTTCTTCAAGTAAGTTTTTTACGCTACTCTTTTAACCCTTTCCGGCACTGGCAAAATCTGTACTAAAATGAGAAATAATCGACTGGCACCGGAATTCCCAAACGAATATTTTAAATATTTTAAATTTCTTAGCTTAAGCTTTTACTGGAAAAGCAAAATTTCACTAAAATAATACTGGTGCCGTTTGCAAGTTTAGAATTAAAATTAGGTATCCCAGACCGGGCACAGTGTGCCAGAAAGGGTTAAACAGTTAAATGTATAACATTACATCATAGGTGCCAACCTGACATTGGTTATCCGTAATACGTGCGTTAATTTGACCCTGGTTTAATGAATTTCGAACCAGAATTTTTTCAAAGAAATGAAATTAAGTATGTTCCACTAACAATCCTGAAATTAAATAAATAAAGATTCATGAAATGTATTTTCTGGTTTGAAATGACGTTAACCTGGATCAAATTAATCTAGGTATTACGGATAACCAATGTCAGGTTGGCAGCTATGTTACATATTTCATTTACTTGTCGAGAAAAATAATAGCCTCACACCAGAAGTTTTAATAAGTGCTTCAGTATATATATTTTCATGCGGGGTGCCCAAATATCATCGTATTGATCTGTACTTGTCCTTTAAATACATACGATCTTCCATGATCGTAGTTAGCTCAAAAGACGTAAAGAGAGGGAATAGGAAGGGAAACATCTAGAGATGGTTCCTAACGACAAAGGGCTCGTTCGGACAAGCAGTGTTGGACTGGGAAACGCACTTAAACCCATGAAAAACCAATGCTCGAATACTCCCATTGCGGATACAGCTATTATATATATTTTTAACTATATGAGAAAAAAATATTTATAGAAAAGTAAATAGTATGAAGTCTAAAATATATTTTTTTCAAAGCAATATTTTTTATTTTTCTATTTTTTATAATAGAGAATTTTTGGGTTTTCGACTATATAAAGTAAAATTAGTTAAAAAGACAAAAATAATTTATTCTTCTCAAGGACAATAATATTTTTAAAATAACTTTTCAAGTAACAATATTCAAAAACTGGATAAAATAGTTTTATTTAAAGTAACTATAAAGAGCAGTGCTGTAATGGCGGGGAGACTTGGCCCTTTAAAGTAACATCTTTTTTTCTCCTTTGTCTGAGATCGCATTTTCAGAAAAAGAAAAGATTGCACTGCTAAGAAGAAACTCGCAAAAATAAACGCATATTAAAATTTTATGTACTTGGGTTCGGAGAAATAACAATATGGGGAAATGCATTTGTATTTAACTGTTTTTTTGGTTTGTTATTTTGCAAAACATGATGTATTTGAATGCGTTTGGTAGTTGATGGGCAATAGTGTTAGATAAATTAAAAAAAAAAAGAATATTTTCGATATATGCCAAAATGCCTGTAAAACTGACAGGGATGATAGAGCTCCGACAAAAATGACCGATTACTACAGCTAAATTTTAACAGTATATCTCGAATTACTTAATGACATAATTTCTGAGAATTAATAAAGCAAAGAAAACTTTTAAAATGAAATGGTAGTAATTAGTCATTTGGGTCGGAATACTCTCATCCCTGAATTGAAGAAACTCAAAAAAATACTAATCTCTGAACAGGACTTTACGGACCAGTAAAAACAGTAACAGTGTACGTTTCCATAGATTTTTTTTTTCTTTTTTGTTAGAACGAACAAACAATCTCGATGTAAAATATGTATTAAAAAAATATTCGGATGAAGCGTCGAAAATGTAATGCAATGCTACACCAAATTTGTGGCTTGTATTTTCATAAGAATTTGTGAAAGAAAATAATTAAAAAGATAAGCTTTTCTATGTTAAAATTTATTTCTTAATAGTATTTTTATTCTTTAAATTTAAAAATTCATATTAAACCAATGACTTTTTAATTCAGTATTAAATATTTTACGCCTCCACATATTACAAATTACCAGTTTTTTTTTTTTTTTTTTTTTTTTTTTTAACTGAATGCTAAAAAAAAAAGAGTTTATTTCTTATGATCTATATTATATACATATAAAAAAAGAAATTAAAATGCGTATGCTATTTCTAAAATATCGTCTGTTATAAAATCCGGCGAATTTCAGTTTTCTTACGTTTAATAATTTCGATAATTGAGTTTTATAGTATTTTGTTTATTTTAGCTTAAAATAATATTTGTTTGAGAGTTAGACTAACCAATATAAGATGTATTTTTTTCTGTAACTATTTTTGTGGATTTATTATAAATCAATGAAACATTTCTTTCTTAAATATTTTCTTTCGTCGACTTTCGACAGGTTCCACCTTATATAATTAAAACAAAACTTTTTCTAAATAGCAGAAAAACGAACTATACCTGAATTCCACCTAGGGAAAGTTCCCCTTCCCCATCAGGCGCCAAAGCTCTCGTTACTGGAACATGCCAAATTTTCTAAACGGTTACAATTTTTGAAAAAAAAAAAATTCAACTCTTCTATAATAGAGACATGAAACGTGCATTTAAAAAACAAAAATATGTTATATTTATTTAATGTTCTTTATAGAGTGGCGTTTAAAGTGTTAAGACTCCGCTGCAGTAAAACTCTCCGATTGCGACATCCCATGTTAGCCTACGGAAAAAATTTTAAAGCGACTCATTACCCAATATAATTATTAAAATATAGTTTTCACTATCAGAAAGTAGACGTTAGATGCCGATGATATGCGTTTTTAAAAAATATTTATATAGATTTTTGGTACATAAAATTTTGTTATAAACTTTCAAATTTCCATTTGATTAAATTTTATCATCTTCTTAAAAATACTTAAAATTTACGTTGACAACTTTAAAAGCTCACATCACCAACATTTGACATTTACTTTCTGGCGATAAAAACGGTATTTTAATAATTGTATCAGGTAATGAGTCATCGCACTTCAAAAATTTTAGATATGGATTTTACATAGATTAGTATAAGCTTTCGCTATCGGGGAGTTTCACTGCAGCAGTCCCTTAATTCTTTGTGGCACAAAGCATTTGCATTTCGAAAATAGTGAAATGAATGAATGACATCGGAATTTAAAAACAAATTAATTAAACAATGGAACAATGTAGTACGTTTCTTGGACTTCCTAGTTGCTGAGCAACTTTACATCCAGGATATCGAGGTATTGTGTTTGTCAAAGCAATTGGAGGTGTTTAGATGTATAACATGGCTGGTGGCCACAGAAAAAAGAAATTAGAAAATACAGAAATAAATTTAAGTTTAACTAAATACAAAAGAAAAGTGGGGAAGAGAATGAAAAAAGGCCATGCGATCCACACACTGAGCTATCCAGTCCATAAATAGTCAAAAAAGCTACCGCAGGGGAAAACGCCCAATTAAAAAAAAAGCTCTTTACAGAGACCGTGCATTATAGTTTAACATAATAAAATATGCAAAGAACAGTATTATTTGCATAAAAATTAAGAAAAAATGAGAAAAATTTAACGTTTAGCAAGAAAAAGAATATCTAAGAAAAGAAGAAAATTTATGCAAAAAAGGAGAGTTCAATCTAACAATGTATATAAAAACAAGAATAAAGGGTATACGTAGCTCAAATTAATTTGTAAATAATAAAAGGCTATATTTCACAAATATAATTAACCGTTCTGGTGTCAATCTGGCCATTGACAATTAAAATTAAGTGGTTTCTTAGTCATACCAGCGTCCTTCAAAGGGTTAAAGAAGATATCCAGACATGTGCACGTTTCATTGTATTCGCCATTTTTAGCTGCGTTCGTAATTATGTAAGTATATAGCATCTATAGCCGTCGTTCAATCCTTCCGCATATAACAGAGCAAAAATTACCCAAACGAATCATCTATATATTTAAAACACCTGGCTGTTTTTCTGGACATCAGCCCTGAGCTTTCTACTGTCCCGATTTTGATAATTATTTTTTTTAATGAAAGCTGTTTATGTGTAGATGTGCCCATTCTGCCTAATTTTTAATTTATTTCAATTTTTATATTTTATTTTTAATTTTAAAAGCTTTTTCATGACATTTCTTCAAAACAGTGGCAACAGGTTAAGCTTTTCTCAAAATTTGTTTTGTTTCATTATTTTCCACCAATCAGGAGATTGATCTCATCGGTGAATGTATAATCGCATTTCAAAAAAATAATAATAATAATAATAATAATAATAATAATAATAATAAAATAAAATAAATAAAGGTTTTTGTTAAATTTAATCATAATAAAATGATTGCTCATAGTTATTCCCTGCAATACACAGATTATTTACTGAGTAATATTATTAAGTATTATGTAAGTAAAATAACAGAAGATAAACTTTAATAAAATATACTATCTAAAGCGAAATTTTGCCGATGGAGAAAATGTCGTCATACAGAAACCAGATAAATTTGTTCCATGAATATAATATACATTGTTATAGCTGTGTCAGTGATGATGTCATATTCACTGACTTTATTTTCTGCATCTAAATAAAGTGAACTTCTATTAATGTGAATGTCCATGGTGTGCTCAAATGAAAATATTTCTATAAACTGCGCCATTTCTATTTAATTATAATGAATATTTTATGAAAAACTAAAGAATTCTTAAATAACTGCATAAATCACGCTTTTATTTAAGAAAAGATGAGTATTTCTGAAGGTGTAAATGATGTCATATTAGAAAAAAAAGAATAAAACCTGTGATATGCCGGTATTACTATTTTTCTATCTTACATAATATCAAAAAATAATTAAAATCATTTCATTGTATTAAGTTATTGTTTAAGATAAAAAAAAAATTCTGCATTTCAGCAACAGATACAAAAATTTTATTCTTTTTAATAACAGAATCGTTTGGCAATCGTTTTTCTTTCTTTTTGTTGTTGCCATAACAATAAAATTAATTTTTACAAGTATATGGAGGATACAAACCAATAAATAAATTAAATTTATCGCAAGTGCTGTAAATGTGTAGTGGGTTGGTTAAGCAGTTTAGTAAGTCCCTGTTTCTATTTTAATTAAAATGTTTCATTGATATTATAATTATTGTACAGTTATCAAGCGATATTTAAACGAAGAAAAAATAAACTAAGCAGATAATTTTGAATTCGTCTTATGGGGTATAATATTAACTTCCTAAATAATTGGCATTTAAATAATATTTAAGGTTTAGAAACCGCATTAAAAAAAGAATTGTAGCTGAAGTTAAGTCCAACGTAGTAATTTATGAATTGTTTTCCTTATTTTTTGTTATTTTCTGAAGTTTGTACATCTTCATCATGAAAAGCTATCTTATCCCTATTTTAAGAGGTGGCAATTGTTTATTTCGCTCAGTATTTCACTGTCTATATAAGATTGATATATATCATACCTAATATATATTCTTTTCCGTCGAGTTTCGACGGGTGCAGCTAGTTTGAAAGTTAAAACGTATAATTGTTGCATAACTCTTTCGAACCTCTTCAGTTTTTTTGAAAATCAGATGCATAGTTTAATTACAGGGACAATCCTAAATATTCCGTTACATTATGGCCAATAGGAAAAAATAGGTTCAAGTGCATTTTAATCGTGTTACACCTTTCCAAACATAATAAAATTGATATGCATCTATTACGTGTATACTAAAACATACATTCTGTATAATCTGTGATGCAAAAAAAAGTATGTTATTCATTTACAAGGTCACACAAAAGTATTGCATAACATAATGGTATAGGGGGAAACATTGTTTGGGGTGCGTTTCAAAAATATTATACTATTTCACATTTTATGAAATTGATATACATCGTTGAGGTTTACTACAAATTACTTCCTGTATATTAAAAATCAGATAGTATTTACGGGAATACACAAAAGATTTGGAATACTCTACTGTATTTGAAGCACTCTATTCTATTACACCAAGATCTGAATATTTATTAAACTTCCTTATAGTTCGAACGCTCCTCATTTGCTATGCTTGGCGTGCAATTTTCAACTTGTTTATTGTTGTCATTATTATTATAATTGTAATCATCTAGAATAGCGGTTACAAACCTAAGGTACTCATACCCTTGGGGGTACGTGGCAGGCCTGCTTGAGGGGATGTGCATGTAAAAATAAGATTTGTATTGGCGGAAATTATGAAAATTTTGGAAATAAGAAGGTAATTCGTATCGATTTATAATATGGTTGTGAAGAAAATATCTAATGAAAAACAGCATGTTTGCACTATCTACTTGATTAGTTGATTGAAGTTGAGTGAAGGGAAGGGTGAAAGGGCGTGTCTACGATAAATAGGTGTGCTCTGAAATAATACGTTAAAAAAAGAAAGTCAAGTCAACGCTGGTGCTTAAGGAGTACTTACAGGAAGTCGCAACCCCTGTTTAACCTCCGTCGAAAGTAAACAAAAAACATAAAAATGCGTTTAACAACAATGCATTCAAAAAAATTTAAGAATTTGGAGACTCGAGTGAAACTTAGCTCTCGAGCTGGAGCACCGGGGTAAATATACCCCCAGTGGCGCAATGACTTTCTAAAAAATTTTAGAAAATCATCACATACGTTGACAGACTAGGAAGTGGTCGAGACGGGAAGGGCAGCATTGGAGGTACCAAAGGGCCCAGAGAAAGTTCTACCCTACCCTAAGAACTAAAAAAAAGGGGGCCACATAGCTCACTAATTTTGAAAGAAATAAAAGAAAAAAATGATCTAAAAATGTAATTTTGAACCTAACACTTAAGCTAACCTAGTGTGTGAGTTCTGTGACCGGGCGTCGTCGGACAACTCAAGAGGCCCACGAAACAGCGCAGACCTTAGTCCTGACAAGGACTCTTTGCTGTACGGAGCCGCAAGAGAAGTGCACCAGCCGGCGGTCTTAGTAAAAATGAAGAACAAGTCGAAAAAAGGGGGGTTTAAATAGAATTGGCTGGGATCTCGTGAGCAGGTTCTCCTCAGCCAATGGGGAAGCCAGAAAGGGGAGACTCTCGGTAGAGAGGCAAAGGCCTCAGCTAGCAATTTGATTGGCCGGAAAAGATGACATCATCTGTCTCTGCAGCCGAGAGAGAAAGAAAAATGAAGTAAAAAAAAAAAATTTCATTTTTTGCCGAATAATAAAAAAATTGTGGATTGGTAACAGACGGTCAATGACGAGAACGATACCAAAATATTAAGAGTTAAAAAAAATAGTAGAGAATAAACATTGCTAAAACATTATAATAAACAAAATACATTATATATACATTATTATTATTATTATTATTATTATTATTTTTCCTAAAGTAGAATGCTCACAAACGCGGCTGAAAAAATCAGCAGATTGCGACACCAGGGAAACCAATTCTAGGTGAAAATTTCTTTCGACCTAGGGAAAAAAATAATTTAGAGTGAAAATTCTAAGTTAAGTTACTCTAGTGGGATTGCGTCTAGATGTTTTAGAGCATGGAACGAAGTCATCATTCCGCTGTAAAATAGCAAGAGGTCTTTTTTTCCCCCTGCCCACACTAGCGTCGTAACTTGGAATTGAATCCAACTCAGAATTTTGTACTAGAGGGACAGAATTATGAAAATTTAAAGTTAATTTTTTAATTTCGGCGAAAATTGGCCGAATATTTAAATCTTTATGAATGGTGTCGTTACGGACGTAGCGAGTCGCTTTAGTAATTCTGCGTAATTGCTTATTTTGGAAAGTTTGAAGTCTTTCAAGTTGAGATTTAGTGGCCGATCCAAAAATCACTGAACCATAAGTGATTATCGGCCTGATCATAGATTTGTATAATAACAACTTATTTTTAATAGACAGGCGGCTGTTCCAAGCCAAAAGGGAATAAAGGGCTTTCACGGCGCGGTCAGCTTTATCCAGAGTTTCTGAAATATGCTTGCACCATGTTAATTTGGAATCTAGGTGAAGTCCTAGGTATTTATAATCTAATTTCCAGGGAATAGGTTCATTATTTAAAGTTAAATTAATGTCTGGGGTGAATTTTTTCAGAGTGAAGAGGACAGCAGCACTTTTCCTGGGATTCACTTTTATACGCCATTTTTTCAGCCAATAGGAATATTCGTTTAAGTAGGATTGGAGTTTTTCAATCACTTTGTGTGGGTTTGTGTCTGTGCAAACTACGGCTGTGTCGTCAGCAAATTTTGCTAATTTAATGCCAGGCATTCGAGGGATGTCGTTAACAAAAATATTATAAAGCGTGGGAGAGCTGAGCGCCCCTTGAGGCGTAGAACTAAGAATTAATTGAGGGTCAGAAAGGGAATTTCCCACTTTGACAATGAAGGATCTAACATTGAGATAGTCAGCATAAATTTTAATTAGTTGAGCAGGGACACCGTCCCGTATTAATTTATAGATTAGAGCAACATGCCAGACTTTGTCAAAAGCCTTCTGAACATCGAGAAATACGATTCCAGTCACCCCGCCCCTGCCAAGTTTGGCATGAATGAGTTCTGTAACCCGCCACAGCTGATGCTGTGTTGAGTGACCTTCGCGAAACCCGAACTGTTCCGGTATAAACAGGTCATGCGAGTTATAGAAATCTTTCAAGCGGTTGACTAGTACATGTTCATAAACTTTTGAAAGACAAGATAATAAGGAAATAGGTCGGTAGCTTTCCGGAGCATGTAAGTTTTCGCCGTTTTTAGGCAGCGGAACTACAATTGCTCTTTTCCAGCTATCCGGAAAAATATTTAAAGAAAGCATGCAATTTATTAAGATTACTAGATATAAAATGAAATTATGAGGTAGATTTATTAGCATATTGTTAGTAATTTTATCCTCCCCCGGAGCTTTATTTTTTTAAGGCCTGATATATAACTTTTAATTTCAGTTGGAGTGGTTTCTGGTAGTGTGTTCTGTGACTCCCTCTGTTGGAAGTTATTGACAATATTTTCTAAAGTCTGAGTGGTTCGTGGATAATATATGTCTGTGTGAGGTGAAAATTGGTTTTTCAGACTTTGTGCAATAGCTTCCGCTTTTGCAGTGTTTGTGACAGCCGTACCGTTAGGGCAATTAATTGCCGGAATGTGTGTACGTGTCCTACGAATTTGGGAAGCAGCCTTCCAAATGCTGTTGTTTTGTGTAGTGAGAGATTCAACATAATCATTGAATCGTGATTTACTAAACTCCATAATAGCAGCTCTAACTTTTCTATTTTGACGATTAAATTTATTTTTAAAATAAGGGGTCCTATAAACCTGCCATTCCCTGCGAGCACGATTTCTTTCTCTGATCATTTCCCGTATGTTTTGTGGTAAGCAGTACATATCAGGTGTTCTATTTTTTGGACGAGAGCAACTATTGAATGCTTCTCTCATGGAGTCTCCAAGCATACTGATAGCTTGCTCGACTTGCGCTTTATTTATAGGGATGATGGGCGGGGTTTCCTTCCGCGCTAGCGAATAGGAATAGTCCAGCCAGTTGGTGCTGAGCGACTGAGTCGTGTCCAAATTATAAGATTGTACTGAATATCGCAAAATTATCGGTAAATGATCCGATGATAAATCGTTCACCGTTTGAATGGTGTAGGGAAAAGGAAAATTGCGGGTGATTGCAATGTCTAAAAAACTATTACTTCTAGGGAAGGTGGGTTCGGGGGGGACAATAATTTGTCCGAAATTTTGATCTGCCCACCTTCGGATGATAGTGCCGACACCGTTTGTGTATCGGCTATTCCAGGAAGGATGATGTGCGTTAAAATCACCCGCGAGAATAAAATTTGGAAAATTATTAGTGAGCCGGTTTAAATCTTGCTCCAGCAGGTTTCTGTTCGTACCAATCCTAGGAGTTATGTACATAGCTGCTATTAATAATTTTGGAATATTGGGAAAATCTAAAATAATAGGGGTGGTTTCAACATAATTTGAATGAGGGACGTTAATGAAAGTAGCGTTGAACCCCCTTTTGACGTATACAGCAGTGCCGCCTCCTCTAGGCTGATTGCCACTACGTTGCCTGTGTACATAGAAATTATCGTAGTTTGCAATCTTGACAGTTTCTCCCTGGTTCAAATGGGTCTCATTGACCAAGACGATGTCTAAGTTGTTATTATAAACAAAATCTCTAAACTCAGTTGCCTTAGGGCGAAGACCATTTGCATTCCAAAAGCAAATGGTAAAAGAGTTCAAATTCCTGTTATTTGGGAACATGAAGACAAAAATAAAGTGGTTCGAATTTGGGGTTGATGTAGCGGACCATAGATGGCGCTACCGTAACCAATTTGGATGCCAGAACATACTTGGATGCTCTGGTAAAGGACGAAAATTCGGTCAACTTCCGAGTGTGCTTCTCGGAGTGCCGCGAGTGCTTTTTTATAAGCACTGAGGACAATAGCTTTACTAAGCTTTTTCGAATGCTAAAAGCATCTCAATGAAGCCGGTGGCCGAATCTGCACTGGTACTGGGGACCGGCAAATTTTGAGGAATTTTATCGACTTTTTTAGGGGAAAAAGTTGCTGCACATTTTGCATGCTAGAATATATATAAAAGAACTTTTTACAGATTCTGGTATGAGACTATTATTTTAAAAAAAGAAAGTTTGGGAGCACTGATTGTGAAATTGTTTACATTTCAGTAGAAGAAACGAGGAAGAATGTTTTAAAAAAATTAACACATTTAGCATATACTCTTGATTACATTTTTATGCGAACGTATGTAATCATTTTCAATACTTTATCATTAAAGATCAAAAATAAATTAATATTATTCATAAATTGCTTGGTTTTATTGCAAACTTAAAGTATGGACATTTCAACAACAACAGATTAGTTTTATAAAAAATAGATAAGTTTTTGATGATTTCTAATTAATTATTTTTAATAAAACACATTTAAATGCTATTCACAAAATTCCATTTTATTTCTTTCTAATTATAATCATCTAGAACAGCGGTTAACAACCTAGGGTACGCGTACTCTTGGGCGTACATGACAGGCTTGCTTGAGGGGAGGGTACACGGAAACAATAATCACAAAAAATTATGACCATAACGAGGTAATTTGTATCAGTTTATAATATCGTTGTGAAAAGGATGTAACTAATGCAAAACAGTATGTTTGCTATATCTAGTTGCGTCAAAGGCAATGGAGTGGGCATGTCAAATAGAAATGAGATTGTTCCGAAATGAAAAGTCTAAGAAAGGGGGTGTGAAAGAAAAAACGTCGAAAGGCACTGAACTAGAAAATGCTCATATTTCATTAGAAGAAACGAGACGGAAAGTTAAAATAAAATTAACAAAATTAACAAATTCTATTGATTATATTTTTAAGTATGTATAAAGTATTTCTCATTATTTTATTATTAAACATCAAAGGTAAAACAGCAATATTATGCATAAATTACTTAGTTGTCGCTGCAAAATTTAAATATGGACATTTCGAACTAAATGTTAAGTCAGTTATCTAAAGCACTTTTTTTTTATATACTTCTTATTCGTTTTCTTTTGTTAGATTAAATATTTCTTTCTAATACACGTCTTTATATTTTCTTTCTGTCTCACAGATTCGCGCATTACGTGTCGTTTCTGTACATAAATATTTTCGTGATTTTTATATGGTATTTCTGAAAGAAAATATTTGTAAAACATTTTATATAAATGCATCTTTATTTCTACTTTTAAATTTCATACGATTATTTTGTTATTTCATGTACTTCACTTTTAATTTTTTTAAATATTTTTTTTTTTTATTAATATGCTATTTTCATGTTATATTTTTAAATATAAGCTGTATTAGATTAATAATGTGTAATAACTTAAAAAGAAAAATGTTTTAGTATTCTGAAAAGAAAGTTTGTGAAATATACCAGCATAGAGAAGCATATACCAGCATGTAATAGTAATAATAAATTAAATAAATTAAATAAATTAAATAACTTGCTTTTATAAGTAAAGTATCCTACAATCTTTTTTGAAACTATTAAATGTAAAACATAAATTTTTTCGTTATTATTTATTTATTTATTTATTTATTTATTTATTTATTATTAGGTATTTGTTGAAACAAAAGCAAACTCATTCCACCATTTTCGAATGTGTTAATTTTAATAATGTATTTTGCAAAACATTTCTTGATTGTTTTTTGAAATGCTCCAGATACTGGTTTTTAAAATTAGATATTTCACTGTCGTAGTAAAGTAAAACATCAGTTATTCGTTCAAAATAAATTCGATAGAATGCTTACATTGGAAATGAAGTGATATCCGAAACTAGATGGAATTATATTTAATTATTACCATTATTTATTTATTTATTTTTATATTTGATCATAAGATATCCTTGTTATCTTTACTTTTGCATCTTTATGTTATTTTTAAATTTTACAGTTTTATTTCGTCACTGCATTTATTGCATTTCTTATTATTTCTTTTATTCTGCTACATTCCTGTTTCATGTTTAAATTTCCGATGCGTTAGATGCAAGCTTAAGAAATCTTAAAGATGTTTATTATTGTTTCTAGTTTAGAGAAAAGGCATATTAGAAAATAAAGCAATTAGGTTAACCCTTTGTATCTCAAATTATGAATTTAACTCGGAATTACACGCGCAGGGTATGACATACCCAGGGTGAGCACGGTTATTACATTATTAACCATTAATTTTTTTAAGTAATTTTCAAATGATTTTATCGCAAAATTTAGGAGTAATGCCAATCATTAATTAAGATGGCGGTTTTTGCTTGAATTTATTGGTGCCAAAGTATAAATCGTATATATCCTAGATATGTGCGAGCATTCCCGGGTTAATAAGTTATCTCATTGAAACGTTTTTCCCTTGCAGTACAATGATAAATTAGAAAATATGTGTACTAAAAATAAACGGTTTAATTTTATATGTTTGTTTGTAATTACGGCCAATTACTTGATCTGGTACTTCAAAGTACCGTTGGGTACCTAAACAATCAACGTCCTCGCTACCGCTTGCCATTGCGCCAATTTGCGATAAAATGTTTCGCTTGAAAAATAAACGGATGATTAGATTCGCCAAATCGCGAGTGCTCAATTTTTAACCATCTTTTTTTTTTTTTTTTTTTTTTTTTTTTTTTTAGCACTTTCCAACAAAGTTGAAAAGTGCTTATGCATTCGGTTTGTCTGTCCGTCTGTCCGTCTGGCCGGATGGCCGTCTGTCCGTCTGGCCGGATGGCCGTCTGTCCGTCTGTCCGTCTGGCCGCGCTCTAACTCCCGTAAATATACTCGGATTGCTATGAAATTTTTATACGTTATTGATGTTTACCCTAGCACGAACCCTATTGAAAATGAAGTATCTACCATGATTAGTTTATCTACAGGGCGAATCAAAAGTTTCCCATTACATTACGGCCTATGGGGAAAAATCGTTAATATACTCGGATTGCCATGAAATTTTAGGACGTTATTGAGGTTTACCCTAGCACAAGTCCTATCGAAAATGAAGTTTCTACCATGATTAGTTTATCTACAGGGCGAATCAAAAGTTTCCCATTACATTACGGCCTATGGGGAAAAATCGTTAATATACTCGGATTGCCATGAAATTTTAGGACGTTATTGACGTTTACCCTAGCACCAGTCCTATCGAAAATGAAGTTTCTACCATGATTAGTTTATCTACAGGGCAAATCAAAAGTTTCCCATTACATATTTTAAATATATTAAGCTTTTTCATGTATAATAAAATTGATATATGTTTCTGAAGCTTAATATAAATTATACGCTACCGTCTTGCATAATATGAAGTACATAGCATTTACAGGGCCACACAAAAGATTTCAAATAGTATATTTTTTCCGAAGTACCGTATATGTGTCCGATGATGGCTGATGGAGGGATGAAATGCATTTTAATTATGATATACGCGTTTATATTTCGCTAAATATATGCACATTATATGGTGTGTATAAATGTTATAGTTGATATACAGGGCTACCCATAAAGAGCTCACCAACGTTACTGAATATGAGCGTAAATTATTTAAACGTGGTTCTTAAATAAGCTATGCATTTTTACGCTGAGCTTGATTCAATTTACTGAGAAATGTTTGCAGAATATAGATAAAAGGATATACAGGGCCACGCAAAGAATTCGGTACATGGACGCGTATGAATGATGATTTATGAGAATGTGATTTCAGTTGTTTTAAAAGTGTTTTAGTTTACAATAAATTTTAGCCTAATGCTGACGTGTAATAAAGGTACAATGTAAACTACAGGGCTGAACAAAAGTATTCAAGTATGTTTCCATCTAATAGTATGAATTGCTGAAAAAGAAATCTCAAACTACTGGGTATTTTCTTGCTAAGCTAAATTTTCTCATTATATGAAATACAGGGCTGTTCTAATGTACTGGAATACATATTTGGGTATATTTGGCTATGCACTATTATTTCCCTAAATAACAAAGTTTTGTTAAAGATTTCATTAAGTGTTGGAAAGAGCTTCATAATCTATGCTTAACGCATGATTTTTCATACTTTTTTTTTTGTGTGTGTGTCTGTGTGTGTGTGTGTGTCAGTACAAGGTGCACTCTTATTTCCATAATTGAAATTTTAAAGTCATTATGATGTTTTATTGTATCGTACTATTTACATTATTTTTAAAGATTACTAACTAACCCAACATCAATTTAGCGTCAGGCAAAGTAACTAAAAATATCATTTCAGTATGTATCAATTTGTTCTATAGATAACAATATTATTTTGAAATTGCCTCTGAAGTATGGGCCGGATTGAAAAGCCGAAGAATTCTAGAAAAAAAAAAGTTGAACTTTATTGTTTATATTTTGAATTTTTTTAGAATTCATTCAATACAATTTCTAAAAATTCTGAGTTAATAGAGATTCAAAGTTTTATTTCGATGCATTTTATTCAGTTAAATAAGATTTCAATATTTTTCTTGATTACGCAAGACATGATAGTCTTAAATTTATAATTTAAGATGTATACAAGTAAAAATACGTATATTTAAAACAAGAAAACGGAAGCAAAATCGCACTTACACATAAAAAAAAAAAAAAAAAAAAAAAAAAAAAGAAAAAAAAGAAAAAAAAAACTTTCGGGAGAAATTTTTAGTTTACTAAAATTGCTATTGCTATCTAGTGAAGGTCAAGGAGTGTATTTACTATTCTTTCCTAAAAGTGCCTCTGCGAATGCAGTTAATGAATCTGCTTTAATTTGGATAGAAAACTGTGGTATTTTAAAATATCGTCGGGATATAAAGGCATAAAGGGTTAAATGAACTTTCTTCAAGAATATTTTTACAGTAATTTTTTAAACAGTTAAATGTAAAAAACATTATATACCTTACTCAGTTATCGAAAAATAATAGTCTCAAATCAGAAAATTTAAAAAGCGTTTTTATATATAACTTATCAAGCGTTAAATCGATAAGGCTTTTTGAACTCTTATCAATTCTTGTAACACGATCTTTCATGGTCGTGGTTGTTGACACAAAAGACGTAGAGGTGAAATAGGAAACGAATACAGAAAGCTCTAGAAATCAGTGTTGCCAGATTGGGGGTTTTGTCCCCATTTTGGGGGATTTTGAATCTCCAGGGGAATTTTTTAGGGACAAGAAATTCTTGTGGACATGTTTGGGGACTATGAACATATTTGGGGAAAAACTTGGGAAATTGTTTTCACAATTTCAGTTTTTATTTTCAGACATTTGCCAATACTGGATCAGTCTCGAATTCGATTTCGATTTGGAAAACGAAAATAAAATACAGAAATATTATATATAAATCTTTATTATCATGGTCGTGCTCCACCATTTACATGTACTACAGATTAATCACGATCTGCCTTGGACTATCTCCCAATCTGAATTTTCAGATAAGTGAGTGAGACAGATTTTCTTGTCACCGCCGACAGACACACAAACACAGAAATACATTTCATTTAATCGTATAGATTTATACAATAAAAATAAATCAATTTTATAACTTTTTTGTTGTTGTTTAATGATGGTTAATTTGTTACGTTTATGACTGCAAGTTCTCAATGGATGCAGTAGCCCTCCTAGTTCTTATTTTGAGAAACTCGAATGAAAACTCTGCGGTCTTAAACGACTTAGATCTATACGTTACTAAATCTTTAGGACGTGTCTAAAAATTTCATTTACTGTGTTTTTAAAAAGATTTAATTAAAGATGTTAAAAGCAGCTATATTTTATTTTATTATTGACGAAAACACAGTGATTGATACAACATAAATGCTTTACATTAGAGGTGTTTTAGTAGGGGTAAAAAAATTTAAATAATGTTTTATAGTTTAAGTCAGATAGAAGCAGATAATTTCAATATCATCTCAGATTCATCAAAATCTAATTTATTAGAGTCGGTCTAAGCCTTGAAAAAGTTATTGGTATAAAAAATGTAGATGGAGCTAATAAAATGATAAGCCGGTATTATCGACCTGCAACACTTTAAATAACAAGTGTAAACGAACTTGTCATTGTAAAAAGTATCTCTTATTCTCGTCCATTAGCTCAGAATATACATGCAAAATTTTCATAATTTTAAATACATATATATATATATTTGTAAATGGGGAATTTTTTTTTTTTAAATGCTTGATTTGGGGAAAAATATTAAGTTTAAATATGGTAAAAAAATTTTATAACGAAAAATTGGAAACTGAGAAATTGTGTTTTTGTTAGAAATTGCGTTGGGGACTTTTTCTGAAAAAAGCCCTGATTTGGGAAAAATTTCAGAAATTTTTGGGAAATTGGCTTTCGACAATATGGCAACACTGCTAGAAATGGTAACTCGCCGGAACAGCGCTGCTGGGAAGCTCTTTTTCGACGTAGGTCATTTCCATTCTGAACATGGCAACATGAATGAATGACACTAAATTCGAAACCAAATTTATTTATATAAAAGCTTTATTCCACAAATATAATAAACCGAAAATATTTTTCAAAATATCTGGTGCCAACCTGACCATCGGTAATTAGAATTAAGTAGCTTCATAGACACGACAACATTTTCAAGCGGTTAAATGGGAGATCCAATCGTATGCATGCTTCATTGAATCCACCAATTCGCCAAATTATTATTATCAGGGGAGACTGGGGTACAATGGTCCACTTTTGTAAATTTTGTCTGTTTACTCTTAAAGTATTGATTTTTTTCTTTTGATCAAGTACATGCATGTTACCTATACATTAAAGTTTATACTGCATCAACTCAAAAATAATAATTATGCATACTTTTTTTTAAATATTTTTTTAAATAGCAAGTGACAAAGTGGACCATTGTACCCCAATGCCGGGGTACAATGGTCCACAGCATGGGGCTCTATGGACCACTTGTAATTTGAATAAAAATATATCAGTGTAGTTCATTTTTTAACAATAAGAAAGATAAACTATATCATAATTTGTTTATTCACATTCTATTACTCATTTTTATTTGTTTATTCACATTTTATTATTCATTTTTATTTGTTTATTCACTCTTTTAGCTCTAACTAAAGTAACATTTTTTTTTTCTTCATTTTTTTTTTATCTTTAAGTCATTATAGCGGTCGCAGATTGAACAATTAGGTTTATTATCACCCACAATACATTTTACAACCTGTTCCATAACTTCATGTGGCACAGAACCTATATTGGTTTTCCTGAGCTTGTTTCTTGTCATTGCTAAAAGAAATATGAAAAATGATATGTATCTTTTATTGAACAATTATGCCACTTAAAGTTAAATAGAAACCTTTATAATAAGAAATATATATGTCTAAATATATGACTAAGGAAAAAATATAATAAATTTTTCCTGTCTACTTTACATCATCTGTGTTTTTTTTTATGAATTTTACCTTATTTAATTATTATATCCAGATACAAACTAATAGGTAGATATAATTTTTGTTTTTCTCATTCTACTATTTTATTTAAATCTAACTTATTATGGATGCATGTATGCATTAGCGCAGGAACATTGAATTAACAAATTATATGAAATAAAAAAAACCCTCAAATGCACAAAATATTTTGTTTACTAATTTTTGGTGTTCAATTTGGGTTAATTTTTAAATTTGAAAGCTTATATTATATAGATAAATATTTCAAAAATGCATTTCACAATATGAATCATTAATTCATTCACACACAGAAATGTAATAATTTATTAATTCTTAATTTGGTCTAATTTTTATGTTTGAAAGCATATTTTATACAGATAAATATTTCAAAAATGCATTACGCAACATGAATCATTAATTAATCTACACACAGAAGTAAAATAATTTATTAATTCTGAATTTCACATATAATATTTAACTTTTAAAAACATGGGACACAAAACTGGCGTACAATGGACCATGGTCCATTGTACCCCAGTTTCTAGTGGTCCATTGTACCCCATATGGAAGTTTGACAAAAACTTGATGATAAAAAAAGAAATTTAGAATTCTATTGTTTTAACTATAATGAATATAATAATGTATTGTCTTACCTTTTTATTTTGCCACACAATGTCTTTCAAATTACAAATCTGTAATAAATAAATGAAGATATGTTTCACTGAAAATATTTACTTTTGCCTTACTCCCCCTGTGTCAAATCAATTATCAAGCATAAAATAGCTAAAATGTCAGCTATGCACATGGTTTCAAACTTCTTTTTACTACTTCATGACTGCCATCTATATACTAAAATATGAAGCTTTCAAAAACAGAATTAATATCAAAAATAGGGGGTGGACCATTGTACCCCGTGGTCCATTGTACCTCAGTCTCCCCTATTATTAAACCTTCGCCCCAATGCCTCCACGAGAATTCACAATGACATTTATTTGATAGTTGGTCTTGAAACTTCTAGACTTTGGAAGATTTTTTTTGTTATAGTATATTTTCTGTATTGCAAGTAGACAGCGAATGAATACTTAAAATAGAAAACTCTTCAATGATACAGGTAAATAATAAAATATATGTATCATAAGTTCTACTTTCATTCGAAAATTAAAATAATAAATTACAGAATTTAATAAATTACAGAAACCATTTGGAAAATGTTTTTTTTTTCAAAGACTAAAATTCAAGACATTTTATAAATTCTATATTAAATATATGTTGTTTCTTCACTTTTTGTACACAATACATATTTATTTTACAGTTACAGTTAAATATAGGTGAAACATCTCGAAATGATTTTCATTTACACGGTCATTATCCTACTAAAGAGTTTATTATTTTTTAACTCTTTGCGGCGCAGGACAAATTCATTGCTTAAGTGTTGAAATTAATGACTGACACCGGAATTTAAAAACAACTTTATTTTTAAATAAGAAAGCGCTATATTTCACGCATTCAATAAGCCGTAATTCTTTTAACAAAATTCTGGTGCCAATGTGACGTTTGGGAATTAAAATTAAGTGGTATATCAATGAAACCACTGCGCCGCAAAGGGTTAAAAAAACAGTATAAAGAGGGGATATTGTTTTATGATTTCACGGAATTCGTGATTTCTCCTCCGCGATCTTCAGTCCCACAATGACACGACTTTTTTTTATATGATAAAATTCCGTTTGTTTTCGGCTAAATTAATATATCATTAACCCTTTAGTGCGAAACTTTGAATATATACAAACAGCAGTGTTTCGAATTTAATATACTTTTTAATTCGAATATTCCTAATTCACACAAGAAAATTAAAATAGCAGCATTTTCGTTAATTATTAACAGACATTCCGTGCTTAAATAGAGCTAATTTAACCATTGGAACTTTCTGGTGTAAATTCCGATACTCTGAAATTAATAATTTCTAAAACGTATACTATCATGGAAATTATAGGGTTAACACATTCGCTGCCGGTCACGAGCAAGAGCGTGAAAATCATTTAACGCAGAGGGCGGAGGTATTGGCAGCGAACGTGTTAAAGGTTAAGTTTTATTTTAAATAAAATGTTTATATAAAATATCGTATTTTGGATTCGTACTTATTAAAATATTTATAAATCTGCTATATTTTAAGTTAAAAAAATGTTACGCAATTAGTTTTGACTTGTATTACAGAAAAGATTGAAGTATTATATGAAAAAAGTATCTGATTTTTTTTTTCACTATTTTTCCTGCGTAATAAATCTTTTTGAGAATCATGTGTAAATTTTCCGGAAAAAAAAAATCACACATTAAGTGTTAAATTAAGTGAATTTTGCTATTTGAAAAAAAGTGGCTCCAGTCAAGAAATCCCAATTTTATAAAAGTAGTCCTCATATGTAATCATATGTAATTTTTTTGAAAAAATATAACATATTTAAGGGTTAAAGTAAGTGAATTATACTATTTGAAATAAGCGGTTCCAGTCAAGAAATCTGAAATCTAAAAAAAGTAGTGCACCGGCAACGCTGTTTCTGAGACGACTTTATGATAGTTGCTGTTAAGAAAAATTCAAGCTTTGATAAACTGAATAAGCTAAACATTTCACATTTATCATCTAAACAAGATTATGTGAACCTTTCAAAAATGACTACATTTTATCTGGGTTTATATTTATGGGAAATTAAATAGCGTTGCGAAAGTAACGTAGAGATGTTAAATCTGATATATTACGCCGTGAGTAAGCAGCATTTATTTATATATGAAATAAACACCTTTGTCGACTAATAGCAAATTACACACGGCTTTTTTTAAGTTTCCCGTAAGAATGATAATAACTTATGTATGTTAACGTATATCTGTCTATTTCTCTCCGAATTCCTATTAACTTGAAAAAAAGAAAAATATCGCTTTCAAAGATCGGTTTTAATTTTTTTCAATATAGTTGGATACATAGACTTTAAAATCCTCTAGACTAAGAAACTAATCATTGGGGGGCCACCGTAATACTTACACATCATGGATATGCATAACACACAGTGTGAAAATAAAATTAATGCAAACTAATATTTATAAAATGCATCGCAATTCCAAAATAACATGTAAACATATTTTTAAATATTTTAATTAGACAATAATGCTCTATTATGAAATTGCGGGTACTATTTTATTTTCTCTTCGACCTATTTCAACACATATTTCAAATTCTCAAACTATTCGTAAATTATACAAATTGGCATAATTTTTATTTTAAATAACGAAGTAACAAATAAATTAGTAAAATATTAATAATATTATAAGCAGAAAATCGAATTAAAATTGACTTGATGACGTAATAAAGACAAGTAACGTGTTTAATGTCAAGTGCTTTTGACATTCACGATAAGCCATTATTGACATTTATTAGTTTGGTGATTTTTTTTGATACACGGTATAATCAAGTAATACCGAATTGCGTAAAAGAAACATCGTCATAACTCCAAAAATTATAATTATATTAACTGACAGTTTACTGCGTTCTCATTTCCAATTAAAATATATCTTTGATTTGAAATTTGAATGAAATATAGTGTTATGAAAAATTGAAGAATGTGAAAAATAGGATTACAAATATCTTGGCAATTAATTATCTTATCAATTTCGTTCTTCATGCAAAATTATGTTATTTTATTGCTTTTTACGCTCTTTCCGTAAAATAAAAAAATCGATAATTTTTATATATCTTTCATCAGAAAGAATTTTTCGAGAATTAACAGAAAAAATAGTTCCAGATAATCGAGGTTACTGATATTAAATAGGCTTCCTCTCATTCTTACATACTAAGTACATAGAAAATTTCAAGTCTCTATCTCAATTTGTTCGGGGATAGAGCATTATAGACACACAGACGGATGGACGGCAAAAAATTTTTTTCTAAAAATATGTTGAAAAATTGAAGAATGTGAAAAACAGGATTACAAAGATCTTGGCAATTAATTATCTTATCGACTTCATTCTTCATGCAAAATTTATGGTTTTATTTATTTTTAATTTAATTTAATTTAATTTAATTTTTTTTATTTTATTGCCTGTTACATACACTCCTGAAATAAAAAAAAAATCGAAAATTTTTGTATACTTTTCTCAAGATTTAATAATTTGGGAGACCTAATAAAAATAGTTCCTGATAATCGCGGTTACTGATATTATATACGCTTCTTTCCATTCTTACATACTAAGTATATATCAAATTTCAAGTCTCTATCTCAATTTGTTCGGGAGATAGAGCTTTTACAGATCGACAGACAGACGGACGAGAATTTTTTTTTTCTAAAAATATGTTTTTCGAAATCTCTAGTGCCTGATACGTGTAAATCTGTCGAAAGATTTTTGCTATTTTCAAAACGATTGCAAGACTTACCCTCATGGAAGAAGAAAGAATGTATTCCTATATTTATGCTTATCTATATTGTGTATGATGGGTAAGTAATATGTAATCTTCCAATTAATAATAAGTCATATGTTGTATTTTTTTCACGGCCATTCAGTTTATCAAAATGTATGTCAAGTTTGGAATGATTAATATTTTTTAAATTATTCGCTTGACTTGATAATTGCAACTCGTTTTCTATCACAAAACTTTTAAAGAAGCCACGCCTTCCTAACACTTTTTAGTATTGGACAAAGACATTTTAAAAATTGGAAATAAATAATTTTAGTAATAAGAAATTTTGTTTAACTTTCATTTAATGAATAAAGAAAACTCATATGTTACATTGTCTTTAATGAAATTTATAACACGCATTAATATCACAGAAAGTAATGTAAATATTTATTTCATAACATTCCATAATTTAACAGCTTTTCGCCAAAATATTTCAAAAGTACGTAAATACTTTAATTACTTTATTAAATTGAATTTTATTTCTTTACAATCGTAATCATGTATAACAGCGGTTCCCAACCTAAGATACGCGTAGATTAGGAGAGTGGGGCGGGCCTGCTTGTGGGAAGGGAGGAGGCTACGTGAAAATATTATCAGTAATGGCACACAAATATTGGAAATGACAATGTAATTCGTATCGATTTATTATATGGTTGTGAAAAGAAGATAACTAATGAAAAACAGCTTGTTTGCATTATCTAATTGATTGAAGTTGAGTGAAGGGGAGGGTGAAAGGGCGTCACTATGATAAATGGGTGTGCTCCGAAATGAAAAGCTTAAGAAAGGGATATGTGAAAGAAAAAGGTTGGGGAGAGCTCATCTTGAAAATGCTTTTATTTCATTAGAAAAAACGAAGAAGAATGTTTGAAAAGAAAATAACACTTTTAACAAATACTCTTGATTACATTTTTATGCTTACGCGTGTAATCATTTTCAATATTTTCTCTTTAAAGATCAAAAGTTAATTAACATTATGCATAAATTACTTGGTTTTCATTGCAAACTTCAAATATGAACATTTCTGTTTTGTCATTTTTCATTTTTTTACTTAGTATTATATATATATGTACACGCACACACACACACACACACTCTCTGTTGCACCTGAATTGGACTGTATTTTCCCTACGCCACTCATTTACCGGAACTCTACTTCGAGATTAATAAAAAAACGAAAAGTAGCGAAGCTGTGTGACGAAGAGAAAAAGGAAATTAATAGAATGTTTTCAACGACGGCGGAAAATGTTGAAAAGCTGAAACGACGACATTCGACGATTTAAAAAGGAAAATACTAAATCAATAAACATGTACGACGGATAGATAGTTTTTAAAGATTGTTGTGAAAATTACGAAAAATGAGCTGATGTGGGTTTTTTTTTTTCGTCTGTTAGTTTCAATAGATGTCAGTGTATGTCATTGAACTTAGTGTTAATTTCGAGTATGGTTTCGTCCATCCTGCATATATGGTGTCAGAAACTTTGTTAACCCATAATTTTTCTTCATTGCTGTGAATTATTTTTTCTTCAGATTCAAGCCGAATATCATTTTACGGGTGAATTCATTATTCTATATTTTATATATAATATGAAGCTAATCGACATCAAAGAACTGGAACTTGCATTTAAAAATGAACATACTAATAAAATAAAATTGTTACATAAATTATTGTTCGACACTGAAGGTGATCGATTGAATAGAAAAAGAATTCGCGATTTCGCTGGTTTCGATTTTCAAACGACCAGCACTAAATTCAAAAATAAAGTTACGAAAGTTCAAGCAGATTTTTCTTTAAATGATTTAATTACAACTTGTAATTTACTCTGTATTTCTAATGAAGGATCTTTAAATGAACTTGCAACTCGATTAGTTACATATCTTTCAGACTTGAATTTACTGCAAGCTAATATTATTCAGAATGAAAGCGATACCGATTCGGAACCTGAAATGTCCTCAAATAATACTACATTGAATAACAACACTGCAAGTAATACCGAATCATCAAATTTTGATAAAAACAAGCAATTTCCAGTTCAAAGTTTTTTGCCACCTACTATTAATTTTAATGATGTTAAAAGCGTTATCCCGCCTTTTGATGGCAGTTCTTTTCAAGACATAAATGTTTGGTTAAGTAATTTTGACGATGTCGCTAGCACGTTCAATTTATCAGAATTTCACAAATTTATATTTACTAAAAGATCCTTACGAGGAAAAGCCCAGCTGTTACTAAAAACAGAATTTCATATTAACTCGTATGAAAAACTTAAAGAAATCTTAATTTCAGAATTTGGCATTACTTATAATTCTGCCGAGTTACATGACATGTTAAATAAACGAAAATTACAAGAAAATGAATCCCTTGAAGAATATTTTCTTGTTGTGAAACAACTGTGTTCACGCTGTAACATCGAAGATTCAGCACTAATGCAATACATTATTAATGGTATACCCGACCCTGTTTTTAGAAAATCAATATTATATGGCTGCCAATCTATAGTAGAATTTAAACAAAAGCTCAAAATTTATGACAAAATTCGGCATGACTATGAGAACACTAAATTTCGTAAATCCAAACTAGAAATGCCGTTGAAAGAGAAATCTTTTCGACTAAAACCTGATCTGCTCTGCTTCAATTGTGGTTTTGCTAACCATAAAAGTAGCCAATGTTGGCATAAAGACAAAGGCCCTCTATGCTTCAATTGTTTGAATTTTGGCCATAAATCGGCTCAATTGGATCAACCAAGGAAACCTAGAAATAAGTATGAACCATCAAATATTTCCACCATTATGTCGAATATTTTCATGACCAAACAAGTTATTATTTCGTCAGTAAATGTTCTTTCATTGATCGATACGGGAAGTGAAAGAAGTCTGTTAAAAGAAAGTATTTATCGCAAACTCCCAACAGTTTCGAACCTCGAACATTCAACCATCACATTAACTGGATTAGGAAACAATATGATCAAGCCCCTGGGTTTTTTCTCCAAGGGTATTACGATAGATGATTTTAATTACACAACTAATGTTTATGTAGTACCAGATTATTCCATATCTTTTGATCTTAGATATTATACAGCAAAGTATTTTAACAGTTTCTCAAAATAATATTTCGATGCAAAAAACAAGAAAAATGAAAATATGTCTAATAATAAATGAGTGGCGTAGGGAAAATACAGTCCAATTCAGGTGCAACAGAGAGTATATCCCACACATATATATACATTGTTAGTTAATTATTTATTTCTAGTAAAGTCAGGGACTGACATAAGTTGAAGATTCTTAGTCCGCCAAGAAAAATTCTCAGGAATCTGCTTGAAGAATCATTTATTTGACGTTAACGCATTAACTGCAAAATGAAACACTGGCTATTCATAATTATACTCAACTGTTATTGAGTGATATGTGTCATTTAGCAGTGAACAAATTAATAATATATTGACACAATCAGACTAAACAAAAATTTTAAAGTAATAAAAATTTTACATTGTAATAACTAAATGGGAGCAACCTATAAAATCCAACATTAAAACAGCAGAGAAATTAATATCCTTACGTTCAACCCCCTTCGCAACGAGAGCCTTTTACGAAATTTTCATTGCTTTGTAATTGGTTTTCAAAAATTTGTGTATTGTTAACCCCTTGGAGACAAGCGACACGAACACGTGCTTCAAAAAGGCTAATGAATCCTTGTTTATTTCCGCCGGTAAAATTTTACTGTAAAATTCGCCTTATTCAATCGGAGCATTTTGTAGATTAAATAATTTATAAATTTTTGTTTTTAAAAAACGGTGACAAGACTTTAAAAAATTTGAGAAAAGTTCTTGTCGCGAAGGAGTTAAATCGAGAACATCCACCAATTAAATAAAGCAAATTTTAACGTAAAATATTACTGGTGGGAGGAACAAGGAATTTTAAGTCTATTTGTGGCAGGTATACATGTCGCTCCTTCCCAAGGGGTTGGTTCCCAACAATGAATTACATGCATAAGCTTACAATGATTTTTTGATTTTGCTTTGAAATACCTTTTGTAAATTGATTTTTCAGAAAGGAAATTTATTCATGTTGGCACATTTAAATTTATAGTAAGTAAAATTAATAAGTAGTTAAAAAAAATCAGCCGCGAAAAAGAATATTTTAGTTAGCCCGGCCGCCTCGACACCTGGGGTTTGTCAGAACCTGACTGTAGGTGTTCATATTCCACTTTCCCTTCTTCCACATTTATGTATTAAGTCTTGTTTTTATAAATAAACATTTAAGTTATTTATATATTTTACTTCTGAAAGAAAGTATTTGTAAAACATTGTACATAAATACATCTTTATTTCACCTTCCAAGCTTTTATAAGATTATATCGTCATTCCATTTACTACATTTTTAATTTTAATTTATTTTTTATATGAATTATATGAATTAGATTATATAAATTAGATTATTACTGTAAATTTTTTTAAACAAAATTGTTTTATTATATATAGAAAAGAAAGCTTGTAAAATATGCCACCATAGCAAAAAATAAAATAAAATAAAATAATAAGTAAAAAATAAAATAAATAAATGAATTAATTAATTAAACTAAATGACTTGCCTTTTTATGTAAAGTATAATATATTTTGTTTCCAAACTATTCAATACAAAACGTGAATTTTTTTCTTATTATTTTTTTTATTATTATTATTTGTAGAAAAATATAAACTCACTCCAATATTTTAAAAATGTGTCACTTTTAAAAATTTTCATTTTAGAAAACAGTTCTTAACTTTAAGAAGTTTTAGACACCTGTTCTTAAAATCAGATCTTCCACTATCGTAGTAATGTAAAATAAATTTGATAAATATCTTTATTTCGGAAATGAAATAATACCTGAAACTAGATAGAATTATATTTAATTTTAAATATTGTTATTTTATTGATATCTTTGGTGAATTGTGTAGTTTTGCTTTGCCCCTTTCTCTTATTTTTAAATTTTGCAAGTTCGTTTCATCATTGCACTTATTGCATTTTTTATATTTATTTATTTATTTATTTAAATTTTGCTGCTCTGTTAATTCTGTTTAAATTTCCGTTGTTTTATATGAATGCTTTAGAAATTTTAAAGACGTTTGTTAACTTGACTTGTTCAGAGTAAAAGCATATGAACACAAAACAGTTGGATAGAATGATATTTCTTCATATAATTTTTTTACAGTGCTCTTTAAGCAATTAAATGCAAAACATTTCATAGCTCTCAATTCTTCCGACTTTTTCAAACACAAAGAAATAATCGAGATGCTTGCCTTATTTAATTGACGCATTACGGTGATATGCAATGGTTTTGTTTACTGTAAACTTTTGCAGTACAAAAAAGCGAAAGATCTTGGCGGCGAAGACATCATACATTTAACTGTCATTAAAATAATAGTCTCATACCAGAATCTGTAAAAAGTTCTTTTATATATATTCTAGCATGCAAAATGTGCAGCAAATCCCATAATTTCATATAATTTAATCTTGAAATGCGATCATCAATGATCGTGTGTGAAACAAATCAGATAGAGGGAATTAAAGTGCGAAAGTTCACCGCTTCCGGGGAATTTACCTGAAGAGGTTATCCAATCGTATGCTTCGTTGTATCCGCTACTCGTAAGTTTATTTGTTGCACAGAGGAGGGAAGGTAACAGAGAATCAACTATCATACACTGTAATGGCAATCTCTTTTACTTGGGATTACGCATAGATAGTAGCGACACGAGCGGTCCACTTTGAAACTACGATCCTAACATAAGAGAGGTTGCTAATTTGGCGAAACATCGCTTGTTTGGCGACAAATAACGGGATAAAAGGAAAAAAAATTGGCGGCATCTTGCTGTTTCATGTTTTGAAATTTATGAAAATAGATTTATTTCAACTTGTTCTGAAGTAGTCGGAATTCAATTTTATTTTAAAATAAGTGTTGTTGTAAAACATAGTATTTCTATTTTCAAGTTTGAAAGGATGATTTGATTTTTTTTTAAATATATTTTATATTGTTTTCTTTTATATTTTTATATTTATCAAATTTTTTAATTTACAAAAAAAAAAAAAAAAAAAAAATAGTTTACAAAATTTTTCTATTTACATATACTTCTGCGCTGTGTGTGAATTTTTTGTTCTGAACATTAAAATAGATTTAAATTAATGATATAAAAATAAGCTAAATAAAAAAAAACTTTTTTATAAAATATGAAAAATATATTAAAATAAATCGTAATATCTTCAAAGATATTTTAAGGCTTTAATAGATTATTTTAAAAGTCACATTCTGTAAAGGCATTTGTATATATTATGATGTTGGATCTATTTTAATTTCTTTTGAATAATCCATTAATGTTATTATATAAATGAAGCATAACTATTTTTTATCTCGATAAAAGGAATCTGTAAAATTTCTGTAATTATATACAGAGTGTTTCTTACTGTTTTTCAATAGCTGATTCCTAAAAAGTCAATTTTAAATGGATACTTTCAATTGCAAAACTTTTTTTAAAATGCTGTAAATCATCTTCGAAGTCATTCATAAGTCAACATATTTACTTCTGAAAAGTTTATATGATTTCTTGGTTCTATGAATTTTTATTTCAAACGATATAATTTGTAGTTCTGTCACTGAAAATAAAATTCATTATTCTTTTTTGGGGGGAAAAATAGTAGAAAAGGATAAATTGAAACTTAAAATATATGTTTTAGTGCTAGAAAACAATACATTCTTAATAATTCGGTAACATTTGAAACATTTTTGCAATTGAATGTATTCATATAAAAAGGACAGTTTATTATTTCGGAAAGATTCATAAAAAATGAGAGATACAGCATACCTCCAATTTTTTTTTCTAATGAACTGAGAATAAATTTTCTTTTTAAATTTTGTTAATCATTTTAGAAGTAATTCATAAGTCGACTTATGAATTACTTCTAAAAGTCGTCATTTTAGAAGTAATTTCTGTAAAAGTTTATATTTGGTTTCTTGGTGCTATGAATTTTTATTACAAAAGATATAATTTATATTTCTGTCACAGAAAAGAAAAATCTTTATTCTTTTTTTTTTTTGGGGGGGGGGGGACAAAAGGATAATTTGAAACTTAAAATATATGTTTTAGTACTAGAAAAAAATAAATTCTTCATAATTCGATAATATTTGAAACATTTCTGCAATTGCATGCATTCATATAAAAAGAACAATTATTTGGAAAATATTCATAAAAAAAGAAACAGATATAGCATAACTCCATTTTTTTCTATTTTTGTATGAGCTGGGAATTAATTATCTTTAATGAATTTTCAAACACTGTGGAGCATTATATATGTTTTTCAGAAATATGCAACCAAAAATCATACCGCACCCTTACTTCAGAAAATGTCATAGTTCCAAAACCTCAGTGTTTCAAAAAATCCTGCTGTTTTTTGGTTGCATTTTCAGTGCACTATCTGCCATTTTAGGTGTCGACTGGCAGTCATAACTCAAGTCCCATTATTTGAAGTAAGAGTGGGATGTACAGTAGAATCACAGTTATTTGAAAATTGTCATAACTGAAATACCTTAAAATTCCTTAAAGTCCTTTTTAAGCGTGAAAAAATTTATTATCACTATTGTTGCCAATGTCAAATGGCATCTTTGAACATATTTTGATTTATAGTTACTATTTTATAAGTAAGTTTTAAATAAAAACAATTATAAATAATTTTAAATACATTGGAGAATTGTTTTAATACTTATTAGCTTTAAAAATTAGAAGCAAAATAAGTAATAATCAGAACTTTGAAATGTGTTGGACACTGGTAGAAATATTGCTAAAAAAGCATATTCTTTATGAAATAAATAAACAGAGTCAACTTAGTTATTTTTTATAGCCTTTAGGATCAGTATTATTTCATTTCAGTTTGTGATGTGATTATTTTTTCTTCAGGCATACATATTTTTGATTCATTACTTATAAAATTTACTGGTGTATAAAATTTGTATTTGCTTTCCCTTGCTTTGTGTTGCACGAGCATATCTCTCCCTCTCCTCGGTGTGAAAATTCTCTCTTCACATGCATAACCCTCTCATCATATCATTATAAAAGTAGAGGAAAAAAAATCTTTCGAACTTTTGATACATCACTATAAATCAATTGCAAATAAATCTTTTTTGTAAAGTTTTTTTTTTCTTTAACCTGATATGCGGTCTAAAACACTTCCACATTTTAAAAAAGAATCTGTTATGTTTAAAATTAATTTGAAGGCATGCACATATTAAGGGAAGGTTTAACCCTGGAGAACTCGCTACTGAGAATTTCTGTCACTGTGTTCAATTGCTTTTCTTTTACTATACATTCGTTTAATATCACCTTTTTTTTGTCTTAGTACTTTTATTCACAAAAAAGGCAAAAATTGAAATAACATTTTGAAATTTTAATTAAAAGTAAAAGGGGTTTAAATAAGTCTTAAAAAAGGTACGATGGTGAGAGAAAATCTCATGTAGAGAGTTCTCCAGGGCTAAGAATAATAAAACATTTTTTACCTCGAAAAAACTAAAAAAAAAAATAATAAAAATAATAATAATAATAAAGGAGCTCAAAAAAATGGTTCTTTTCTTTACAAAATAATAAAACAACAATTATAAATAATGCTAGAAATTATCCAGTATTGACATCTAAGTATCACTAATGTAACAATTTAGAAGCCTCTAATGTATTCAAAATTATTTAATGATACAGTTGACTCCCTCAAATCGGTACAGCTTGTGACCAGAAGTTGTGCAAATTTTAGAATTTTGCAAATTTCTGGTCATTGCTTTGTTTACATATTTTAAACAGTAATTTGAAAGCAATTAATGATGCAAACAAAACTATAATGAATGCTTACAGTATGATAAAATATTGAAATAAGCACTAATAATCTAAAATAATAAAAATTTAGATATTTTTTTAAATGATTAAAATTTCGCAGACTTCAAGTTAATAATCAATAATGTATATAATTAAATATTGATTATTAAGATGAAATGTATTTTTCCTAAATTATTCAATGAAACTTGCCTCATAAAGGTACATTACAAATTCACATAAAAATCATAAAATAAGGATATTTTATTTCAGGTTTAGCCAGACTTAACCAAAAAAGCATGATTAATACATAAATATATTTCAAAAGACAATTGAGTTTACCAGTGATATCAGCAATATCTTGAATTTTTTCAGAAATAAATTTATTCTTTCTTTATGAAGTAACATGAGTTGAGTAATATTAACAAAAATTACAAATTAAAATATCAATGGAATCAATATAAAACTAAATAGGCCAAATTTTGTCCTAATATCTGAACTGATTGTTTCATTGTTTATATCCGTAAATTATATGCGGATTTTACGATTGCAGATTTGAGGGAGTCTACTGTATTACTAAACGAAAAAGAAAAAAATAATCTGTGTTTTTCCTTCTTTCAAATATTGCAATTTAAAGTAGGAGCCTCATATGAGGCTTTGGAGGACAAGAAGGTTAAACAGTCTTTTACATCACTATAGGCACTGACCTTCAATTTTAACCAATAAGTTATTGATTACACCTTCTGTTGGAGCAACTTGTAATTTTGGTTTGTCATTCATGCTACTTTGAATACGTACTACAACGATGCTAAATTACCCTGGTTCCAATTGAACACTGATTATCGAAAAATTCCTATGAAACCCTGATTAACTGATGATGCTTTGGTCCCATGCTTTTCGGATAACTGGAGTTTTACTGTATTCGAAAATGTTAGTAAATACAGATCTGATATGTAAGATTTTATTATATAATAAAATAATTTTATTTAATATTGCTAAATATTTTAACATTATTATACATTTGCATCATGGAGATTATTTTTTAACTAATTTGAAAATAGTTTTAAACTTCACACACACACACAGGAAAAAAAATGAAATAAATATATAACCAGCGCTTCATGAAGAATCAAAATTTCAGAATTTCACTATATTCTTCTCCCTGTAATAATACATTATACAATGTACATTCCAAATAACACACAGCCAAACAAAAATTGACAATTAAAATCCTTTATTTATCTTGACTAAAGAAAATACTATCCACACTATGTTGATTTAAAATTTCAATAATTTACACTATGCAGAATTTCTCAATAAAGGAGTATAAAAACCAATTTTGACCCAGCTCGATTATGTAGAAAAAAAAAATGCAAGCATGATCTGAAAAAATATTAAGCACATGTAACTGTCAGATGCCGATTTCTATAGTGGACAAATTATACTTCTCTATTTATGATGTCAAACTAGGATCATTTTGTGATGCACATTTATTCACATATTTGTGATGCACACTTATAACAGACACATATCAAACACTTGCCAACCCTGATACATTAATTAAGAAACTTCAATTATTGCTGATGCTTATTATGTTTTAACTATATAACAGTAGTAACAAAATCAAACAATCTTTTGATACAGACTTTTAATTTTTAGTAGGACATATTTCTAATATTTTTTCATAGTTAGCAGGGGTGTAAAGTAGGTGCCAGCAGCAGTCTCTCACCATTAAATTTTATTAGTTTTCTTTGCTTGATTTTTATAAGCATACTTGCAAGAAATTTAGACAAAACATAACTAAAATTTAGCGGTGATGGATTCACTAATATAAAGAGGCACTGAAGCTAAACTCCCAGGAGCTTCGGTGAAATTTAACACTGTGTCAAACTAAAGTACAGTAAATCAGTAAGAATATTTTACAAACAAGAACAAAAAGAAGAGACTAAACATAAAGTCACAGGTCACAGTTAACAAACGTGAAATTTGTCAGTGATTTGTAGATAATTATCTTCTAAAGTTAATTTTACTTCTTCATATATGAAAAAAAAATCTTCCTGTGTCCTTTTTTAAGGTGCGTTCGTAATTATATAAATACGTAGCACCTATTGTTGTCGCTCAGTCCGTCCGTCTGTCCGCATATAACAACGCAAAAACTACCCAACCAAATCGTTTGAAATTTAAAATACATAATTATTACATAATTTTGTCGAGTCATTTCAAATTTTATGAAAATCGTATGGATAGATCAATTACAGGGACAATCAAAAGGATTCCGTTACATTACGGTCAAAGGGGAAAAAAGTTTCAAATGCATTTTAATGGTGTTACACTCATTTGAATATAACAGAATTGACATGAATCTATGAAATGTGTACTAAAAAATACATTTTGTACAATCTGTGATGCAAAGAATATTTATTATTAAATTACAGGGCCACACAAATGTATTCCACTAAATAATGTTATACGGGGAAACATTGTTTGGGGGTGTTTTAATTCTATTAAATTACTTCACATTTTAAGAATAAGATATACGTTAATGAAGTATAATAAAAATTACTCCCTGCACATTTATAGGAACACAAAGATTTCGACCACTATACTGTATCCAAAGTACGCTCTACTATATCAGCAAGATCTGAATATTTTAAAACTTCGTTATCAACGAACGCACCTCATTTGCTACGCTTTACGTGCAATTTCCAACTTGTTTTATTATTCACACAGGATATTTTTGATCAGCTAAAGATTGTTGCTGGATATTGCAAAGTATTCTGTTTGTCAGCTAGGTTTAACAAATATTTGTTCAGCTCCAAGACTAATTTTTGATTTAAAGTCCCTGGAATAAAAAAAGAAAGTGTAAGAAGTCGTCTTACAAATGTAGAAGAGAAGAAAGAAAGAAGTGATAACTTATCTTAATAAATATCTCGGGGCTTGCATTATTCTTTATAAACTTTTTATTACTTGAAAAGACGTCACTCACATATAGTAGACTAACACAAATAACATACAAATAAAGCTTTTACATAATTCTGGCGCACGCCACCATCACAAGATATGAACTACACTTCACAACCAACATTCCAATATCACTAAGAAAAGAACATTTTTTAATAGAACTAGTGTTGCCAGATTTCTTTTAAACGCGAAATATTACAACTACTTTTTTTTTTAATTTAGCAAAACTCAGGTCACGTGACGCGTGAGTCTATTTTTTTTCTTTTATTCCTTTGGAAAGCGCGTGTTACATCCTCCCCCTCTGTTTCCGATCTACGTCTCGGAGAGGAAACAGGATGCTTTTTTGGTCTTCCTCTTTTTCTCAAGGGTGCAACTGGAATAGTTTCAGATTCTTGGAAAGGCAACAAGGCAGAAACGTGGTAAGATCCAATTCGTTCAGTAGGATTTTCTAGACTAGCAATGTCATATGTCACTAGTGACTTTTGAGTCAAAATTATGTATGGCCCATCTCTCTTAGGCATAAATTTTGATGTTTTATTTCTACTTGCATTGCTAACTGGGTGTAGGTTAATCCATACCTTTTCACCAGGCTTGAAATATATTTGTCTATGATTTTTATCATAATATATCTGATCTTGTTTCACTTCAACACGTTCTTTCACACTTTTTGAAATATTTACAAAACGTTTAAGATTTGGGGTTGTCTCTCCCCCTGGCCGAAAACACTTTTCATACTTTTTAGGGATATCTTTAAGTTTCTTCCTTTCATTGGAATTTAAATTTTTGCCTACATCTTTACGTAAGGCATACGGACAGACTTCGACCGCTTCGGTACACGTACTATTTTGTACTTCATGTTCTTCTACAAAATAAAACTTTTTATGAGGTTTGTCCCTAAAATGCCATCTTTTGTTAGCTATGTCTAACACTATGTTAGCTTTGCACAGGAAATCCATTCCTAAAAGAGTTCTATTACCTTTGGCATTTGGGAATACAATAAACTCTGTTTTGAAAACTCGGCCTTCAATCTTTACGGGCACAGTGGCAGACACAGTTTTTCTAGCCATCGTGGTTCCATCAGCTAATGTTACTTCATGAGTATGAGGTTTCATTGCAACACCAGCTTTCAAAAATAGTTTATACATACGTTCTCCTGCAATAGAACGATTCGCTCCTGTATCTGCACAGACTAATACCTTCTTATTGCAGATCGTAATAGGTACATTTAGAGCTGAAATTGTTGATGTATTTAAACTATACAGCTTAAGACGTTGAGCTTGCACTGTTTGCTTCTTAATCGTAGGGGAACAATCTGGGCATTTCTTCTTTATAAATCCCACTTTGCCACAACCGTAGCAGAATATCTCGGATTCTAAACGTTTATTAGCAAACTTAGGAGAAGATCTGTCTTCTTTTGGAGGCTTACTCTGCTTCCATGTATTTTCTCGGCGAAAATACTCTTTTTTCTTTTGGGGTACAACCGGGTCTTCGTTAGGGAACGTAGATCTTATGGTATCATACGCATCTAATTTTCCGGCAAGGTCGGCTGGCGAATTTAAATTTTCCCAGTCATCTAACATATGTTGTTTGCATTCGACAGGCACACGCCTTTTCATCTGATCCGCTATGATCAGATCCTGAAGAGCTTCAAAAGACGCTACATTTAACTCTTTAAGCCAGTTTTCAAAGTAAGCACGTAACTCGAAGTAATAATCTCTCCAAGTAATTTCTTTATCTTTGCAATGCGTGAAAAACAGCTGCCTAAACCTTTCAGCGCTAATTTTAAACCTTTTTAGAAGTAGACTTTTAACATGTGAAAAATCCGAAGCGTTTTCTTCTTTTTCACGAGCAATAAGTGTAGATATAGAAGAGGGTACAACACTTAGTAAATAAGAAACCCAGAGGTGTTCTGGTACCTTCGAAAGCTTTAACTGTCGTTCCAGGAGCACCAGAAACAATGTTACATCATCTGTCTCTGGCTTAAATGTAGGCAACAGCTTCTGGATATCTATTTTACTCTCTGGATGAGACATTATCCCTGCCGCATTACAACCTACCGCTCCACTGGAAACACTTTGGCTCTGAGCCTGTAACTTAAGCTTCTCAAGCTCAAAATTCATCTCAAACTTTTTTAATTCCAGTTCTTCCGAACGACGTTTTTCTTCTACTTCTAATTTACGCTGTTCTAATTCAGCTGCTTTTTCCTTTTCCTCTAAGTCTCGTTTACGCTGTTCTTCCTCGCGAGTCGCAATTTGGTTTCTGACTAACGAATTTACGAAATCAACTTCATACGAGGGAGAGGATTTAATCTTATCACGCAATGTGACAACAGTCATAGAGGGTTATACATCTAAATTCATTTCTAAAGCGACCTGAAATAGGTCTTCTTTTCGTGCTTTGTTGAGGTCGGACATTCTTACCTTTAGCAAAACAACAAAATATATACCCCACAAATGCTAAAAATTCGATTTAAATAAATTGTTCCCCGGACGTGAGCTTTGCTTTACAACTCATATAAACAAGACATTAATAAAACAAAACTGTGAACTTTAACGTTAGCAAAATATACTTTTAAAATAATTAAACTTCATAAAAGTATCTTTAAAATTTAAACTTTATTATTTTTTTTTAAGAAAATATACTTTAAATTACGTGTCATTTAATCAAAACATTATTTTAACTGATATAAAACTAGTACTGAATTGTTGGCAACATTCATAAACAATGTTCTAAATAAGTCAAAACATATCTGAATAATTAAAATGTCAATCAATATTATTATCATATTATCAAGACAAGACTACGTAATATAGTTTTTTTCAATATAACTTTAAAAGAAAAGAAAGTCTTATTTCATAAAAATAAATAAATAAATAAATGCAAAAACTTACTCAATCTGTTTTAAAAATCGTATTCAATGCTATTTCACAATATATCAGGAACTCTAAATTAAATGCTTAAAAATAACTAACAACAGAACACTCAAATAGAATTTCTAATTAAATTCTGTTATCTTGCGAAACCAACAACAAAACAAACAAAAAATAATAAACGCATACCATATGACACTTGAAATACAAAGTATAAATACCTTTTAATATATTTTTCCCTTTTTTTCACTCAATTTATTTCCCTATTTGTAAAAAAAAAGAAAAATAACATCAACGTAAATAAATGCTTATTTTATTATTTATCAACCCTTTTTTTATTGTTTTTCTTTTTTATTCGAAGTAAGAAAAGTTGTTATTTAATCAAGATAAAAATTAAACATGCATGCAGAGAATGAAAATAAACAAAAGAATAAAAAATATAAGCATGGGGAGGGAAGGGAAATTACACAATACATAAATAAATTGTAAAGTAATCAATAAATTAAAACTAATATGATGTATGCAAAATGTTACAGACAGGTAAAATGTGGTAACTTGCGAAAAGAATTATAGATACTTTAAAACTTGGCTTACTTATTGAAAATATATGACAAAAGTATCGAACTTTAAAATGTTCCAAAATAATCACATATAAGATGAAACGACGATGACTGAAGCAGAAAAATAAAAAAATTCAGTCCGTAGAACATATATCACAAACAAATGAAAATGGCGCTTGGCATAAGATTATTCCGTAAAAATTTTTTCACAAACGAAGAACGAGAACTTTAAAGGCACAGAACATGCAAGCTTTGAAGAACACATTTCACAAACAAACGAGCAACGACTGCTCGTGCCATTTTCTTGCATTAAACATGCATGCATTTTTATTTCGTACATATTTCACAATCGAATGATTTCACATCAACGAAACAAACTTACTATGTTAATCATTTAAAATATACTTCACAAAAAGACGAGCACGACCGCTCGAGCCATTTTTTTTTCATTTTTATTAATCATATTTCATTATCAAAATATCGAACTTTTCTGGAACTAAGATTGCTGAATACTTTGGAATTGATTCGTAGCCAGACGTTGGGTAGCCATTTTGTAAGAAGTCGTCTTACAAATGTAGAAGAGAAGAAAGAAAGAAGTGATAACTTATCTTAATAAATATCTCGGGGCTTGCATTATTCTTTATAAACTTTTTATTACTTGAAAAGACGTCACTCACATATAGTAGACTAACACAAATAACATACAAATAAAGCTTTTACATAATTCTGGCGCACGCCACCATCACAAGATATGAACTACACTTCACAACCAACATTCCAATATCACTAAGAAAAGAACATTTTTTAATAGAACTAGTGTTGCCAGATTTCTTTTAAACGCGAAATATTACAACTACTTTTTTTTTTAATTTAGCAAAACTCAGGTCACGTGACGCGTGAGTCTATTTTTTTTTCTTTTATTCCTTTGGAAAGCGCGTGTTACAAAAGGAATTAAATAAATATGCATTTAATTACAAAATTGTAGAACAATCAATAATGTAATGTAATTTGAGAGAGCACTTTTCATTTGAATGGAACAAACATTAAATCTCTATCTAATCTTTAACCGAAAATATGCGTTCTTGAAGTGCATGTAGCAGGGAGAAGAGAAACTTACATTTAAGTATGAATGAAGATGTTTATTAAGCAAAATTTAAAATGAAAGAAATCTAGATGTCAAATTCGACAACTAGGCATAAATTCATAGTGCTGAAATGTAATAATTTAGAAGTATTTAATCAATAACAGCAGCTTATTTGTAACTTTGTATGACAGTGTTTATTCTAGATCATTTTTGAAAGCTGTAGCATCCTGCCCTTTTTCAAACTGACAAAAGCACTGAAATGTGCAATTAGCAGTATTAGAGCAGAAGCACAATTCAGAACTTTCTTTGGGGGAGGGACGGGCACAGCCGCAGCCTGAAAAATATTTCGGAGGGGGATTTATGACCTCAAATTATCAGTCTTATTTTAAATCCAGTTTTTTGTTAATTTGACATTTTTACAGTACTTATCATATTGTTATATGAATTCAAGTAATTAAACAACAAAATAAATTTTAATATGTCTTTTATTTTTCTATTTTAATGAGTCTTTTTTACTGTAAATAAATTAAAAATTTCCTTTGTATGTTTATGCTGCTTCATCGATGTTGTTTAATATCAAATGTTGTTTTCCAAATGAAATACAAATGTCATCAAAAGTGTCGTCCCAGGAGCTGTGTCGAAATATTTATGTTTGTGGACATACAACCTGTAATACATTTTTCAAAAATTTCCACTAAATAAAATCGACAGTTTATATCAGGAAGTTTCAGCCATTTTATTTAACAGCGTTAATATTCTGCATTTACGAAGCTCAATTATCAAAACTCGTATAAATTTCAAACATTTCGCGGAAATTTTATTTATTTTTGCAGTATATTGACAGGATGAAACAATAAAAAGATACTAGTACAGAATGCGGATTTTTAAACCTGGCAATCTTGACTGATAACAGCACATTTATAGTCATTCCGGCAAAACTTTCGGAGGGGGGTTAAACCCTGATGATCCCCCCACTGGCTACGGCCTTGGGGGGGGGGCTGTTTAAAATAAAATGAAAAAAAATATATTTTTTTTACTTGTAACATCCCTTTCATTATTTTAGTCACTTTTTAAGTAAAACAGCAAACTTTTAAAAGTTTATTAATGAATATTTATGTTTGAATAAAAGTGAAATGTTGCATTTCGTACCTATACTATTATTAACATGCATTTTTTTAATCTCTGAGAATGATCTTCACTCTAGACACTGATGTAGAATGTATTTAAAAACTTCTTTGGTAAATCAAAGGAAATAAAATATTTATTCTTGCTAAGTTGCCACCATTTGAATTTTGAATAGAACTGTAATTATTTATTTATTGTTATTTCGATTTCTTCCTGACAAACAAAAAATATATATGACCCTATAAGATTTTTCAGATTTTTTGATTATCGCATCAACCAATTTTGCCCAATTATTGAAATCGCCAAATTATGCATTTTGACATAATTTCTATTTTAAATAATGAAAGAACAAATAAATTAGTAAAAATGGTACTACTTAGTTATACCGTCGACCAATTTCTACAAATTATAAAAAATGCTAAATTAATAGCCATATTATACATATTGACGTAATTTTTTATTAAATAATGAAAAAATAAATAATTAGCAGAATATTAATAAAAATAGAAATAAAAAGTTAAAATAAAAATCATTTAATGGCGTTTTAAACACATGTATTGTATTTAATGCCATTGAATGTGACATTCACGATCATCCATTATTGACATTTAATCTCATAGTTTGGCGATAGATTTTTGGTCGACAACCAAGTAGTTCCGTAAAAATTAATTAAAATAAGAATAAAATGTCGAATTAAAAATCACTTGATGTAGCAAACACGTTTAGTGTGTTTAATATCAAATAAATGTGAAACTTATGATAATTCATTTTTGGCATTTAATCTTATAATTTAGCAATAGATTTGTCAATGGGATAATCAAGTAGTAACAATTTATCTTCCAAATTTTTCACAATCTCTTTGATTTTAAAATGTTTGTTTTAGAATTTTTTTATAAATTTATTTTAATTTACAAAAGCCAGGAAAATTAAAATTTATCAAACTAATAAAGTTATATAAATTATCCTTTTATGAAATAACTCAAAACATATTTTTTTCAGCATTAAATTCACTTGTAAAAAACTCTTGCTTGTTAAAATGTAGGTTTCTGTATTACTTTCATCAAGAGATTATTAAAAAAAACATAAACAAACGCAGCCATTCTCTTTAAAAAATTTGAAAACTTGTAATTTTGAAAAGGAAATTTGAAAGAACTTTTAATTTGAAACATTACATGACGTAACATTATACTGAACAAACTTTTAAATAATCGGGTTAAAGAATTATGTAAAAACACAAAATTAGTAACAATATTGTCAAATGACCACAAATTTCATCAAAAAGACATGAAAAAACTACGAATTTCATTTAAAAAAAATCACAAAGTAACAGCAAATTTTGTCAAAAAATAGCCAAAGAACCGCAAGTTTCATCAAGAGATTGCAAACAGAAAGCAAATTTTGTTAAAAGATCGTGGCTGCAAATTTCATCAAATATCGTTAAAAACCGCATTTTTTTGGAAAAAAAACCCGAATAAACACGCATTTTGTCAAAAGGCCATGGAAAAAAAAAAAAAAAAGCGTAGTATTGGCGGTAGATTTCCCTCTTTTTCTCACTTTTCTGTAACCTTTCAAAAAATTTTATGTGAATTTGAAAAAAATAACTACACTCAGAATCATCCCTGCTGTATATACTCACACATAAGTTGAGAAGTATTGGGAAAATAATTTTTCTATACCTCTATACCTTTCTATATATATATAAAAAAAAATAAACAAGCAGCGGTTGATATAAGCAAAATTCGGGGTCTCTTTTTAAAATTCAGTTTCATGTATGCATTCGTCATTTTTGTTTTGGTAGATTTCAAAATGTGCAATTAATAAGCAATATAATTTCATCAGAAAGAAAAATTTTAATAGAAGGGCTTAAAGAAATTCTCAATTAATAATCGTCCAAATTTGTGTACTAACTTTTGTTACAAAATGTTATTCCTCACAAAAATATAATAAATTCTTCACAAAAATAAGTTTTACTTTTCACAAAATAAATCCCCCCCCCCCCCTCAAAAGAAAAGAAAAAAAAACCTGAATTGATTCTAACAAGAGTGGAGATTTTTTCAAAAAATCTTATCAGCTCAAGATATATTTTGTCAGCAAAAACAAATGTTATTAACACAATACAGTGTTACATTTGTTAAATTTATTTAACTAAAAAATACATACAACATAGGAACACCTAATACAGGATCAAATTTAGTACCATGTTTTCATTGTGATAGAAAATTCATATCAATACAACTTAATGTATAGGGAAAAAATTACATGAGAGTTATAGTATGACATTGACAGATATTTTAACGATAATATAAAATAAGAAAATTTGTTAAAAATCTGATTACACAGTATATAAATAAAATATTTCATACATTATGGAACTTGAAAAATAGAAGCTAAAATAAACAACCTACCGATCCCTGAGAATAAAATGTAACCGAGGTCCCGTTCTTGAAAACAAAACAAATATCTCTTCGCTACATTCTATAGACTTCGATTGGCCTAGTAGTTTGAACTTCAAAGAATTATTTTATTTTATAGTATAAACTTCGTAAAATCATGCCGCCGAAAATTTGCACATGTTCAAAACGACAACAGCAAAACACGCTAAACAGAATAAGGTTACAATTAAACAGAGATCACAATGATAAAAATCGCCAACGCGATGGTTTAGTTTTTAAGTGGTCCACTGAGGGCGCTCTTTTCAAGCCGAGTTGAGGCTCTGTTACCTTCCTTCCTCTGTGATTTGTTGTAAACCTACGCTTTAAAGTCCCAACGTGAATTCAAAACGACATTTCTTTGATAATTCGTCTTTAAACATAGAGATTGAGGCAGTAGCGGCTTGTAAGGGAGTGCTGCATCAGATTTTTCACACCACTAAAATTTAACAGAATCTTTCATATTATTTATTCGGCAAATTGTGTTGATTAAAGAAAACTGAAATTACCATACAATTTTAGTGGCATGAATTAATTGATGTAGCACCCCCTGACGAGCCGCTACTGGATTGAGGATTTATTATTATTAAAAGTTGCTACAATATCTTTTCTGCATTGCAAGTAGACAGACGATGAATGCCTACTATGAAAAAAACGTCAGTGATACAGGACTCTGCAAAATATTAAAATTTATTCATCAAAAGTTCCATTTTGACTCGAAAAGTAACATAATATCTACTAGATTCATCTAATCTGCTGCACCTAACTTATAGTATGATCTTTGACCTGACACCTTTCACGAAAGGGGAAGGGGGTGGGGGGTATGGCATGAAATGAAACCAGAAGAAGAATTAAATTTCTTGTGCTAAATTTATTTATAGGATTTTAAAAAGTTTAAAATGCAAAATTTAAAAGATTTTTCTTTTTTTAGTTAAAAAATTAGTTAAAAAACTTTATTATTATTTTTGAAATCTAAAGATAAAGGTGTATTGGTTTCTATGTAAATTATTTCACTTAGTAGATTATTAATTTAAATAAATGTAACTTATTTTTCTCTGCACTCCTCTCTCCCCCCCAACCCCCCCCCCCCCCCCCCCCCGAAAAATAAAGGCATATTGTTTTTTATATAAATTATTGCTTTTAATTGATTATTTGCCAGAATTAATTTAAATAAATGTAGATTTTTTTTCTTTGCAAAAATATAAATAGTAATAATAATAATAATTTGTTTTCTCTATTAAATTATTAAAAAAAAATATGAATTGTTATGAGAATTTATCTTAAATAAATAGTAATATTTATTTTAAAAAAGTCATCTATAAATTTTATTTAAATTTAGCTAAAATTATTGAAGGTAATACAAATAATTGAAATTTTATTTTTATCCCACTTTATCTTTTATTAATAACAAATTAAGAATCTTATGAAAAATAACATCTGTCAGAGTTCTTTAAATTAAACTTTTTTAAACAAATGAAAAATGAATTATTAAAAAATTAATAATAGTTACGTATTCCTTCTGTAATTAGCATTAACATTTTTTATTTCATATATCATAAAAGCTGGTACACGTGAAATTAAATTTCTTGAAAGCTAAATAACAATAATAATAAAGACTACATAATTAAATAATTAGTTATATACTTAGTAATATATGTGAGTATGTATATTGAAATATATATATAATTTTCCTTTCTGTTAACAAAACAAAACAAAAACAATTTCCCTTCAAACTTTATCTAGGCTTAGGACTTAAATTGGGATAAAAATAAAATATTAATTATTTTAACTATTAAATTACCTTTAACAATTTTAGCTAAATTTGATTTGTAATGATTTTTATTATTAAAAAAAATTACAATTTATTTGAGACAAATTCGCTTATTTATTCATTATTTTTCAATACTTTAGTACAACAAAATAAATTATTTTTTTATGCAAAGAAAAAGCTACCTTTATTTAAATTAATTCTGACAAATAATCGACTAAGTGAAATAATTTACATAAAAAAGCAATACACCATTATTTTTTGATAAAAAAAATAATAATAAGGTTATTTTTTTAACTAGTGTTAAAAAAAATAATCTGAGTGTTGCATTTAAAAGTTTTTTTAAATCCTATAAATTAGCTCAAAGAAGAAATACAATTTGCCCAGATTTGTCATGCCGATGTATTTCAGGAGCAGCGTACTATCTTTATCTAATTGAAAACAGAGCCTCGGCTGAAATGTTGCACTCTGTCGCTAGACGAGTGGCGTATCTAGGCTTATTATTTCGCAGGAGGCTGAGTTCCCTAATAGCATGTATGGTCACAATGACGCCACAGTGACGTCACTGTGAGTCACTTTCGTCACATCACATCTGTGACCAAAATGCCACCATTCAGTGACGTCACATTGTGACTGAGATGTGACTTTCTTAAAAATCTTTAGAAATTTATAAATATCCTTCAAAACATGTTATTTACTTTTTTTAAAGTACATGTTTCTGGCAATTTAAATATCGTCGCTTTTACCACAGTTTCGTCACAATGTTAATGTCAAATTAGTCACAAATGACACATTTTTCACAAATTTGGTACATTGTGACCACTTTGTGAAACGTCACAAAAGAGCTCTAAAACGGCCATAACGACTTCATATTTTAGTCACTGTGACTTCACACCGACGTCACGTGACGTCACATCGACAATCGATGGTCACAAAGTCACAATGTGACTTCACAACGACGTCGCAGTGACGTCGCCATGCCATGACGTTTCACAAAGTGGTCACAATGTACCAAATTTGTGAAAAATGTGTCATTTGTGACTAATTTGGCATTAACATTGTGACGAAACTGTGACAAAAGCAACGATATTTAAATTGCCAGAAACATGTTTTTTAAAGTAAATAACATGTTTTGAAGGATATTTATAACTTTCTAAAAATTTTTAATAAAGTCACATCTCAGTCACAATGTGACGTCACTGAGTGTTGGCATTTTGGTCACAGATGTTAAGAGATCAAAGTGACTCACAGTGACGTCATTGTGATCATACATGATATGAGGGAATAGAAGTTTCTAAGAAGGAATCATAAGAAACTCCACTTTTCCACTTTAAACAGATTTTTAACATAGCAGGTAATACATATATCATACATAATCTGTTGGGAAACGTATGGGATTGCAAAAAATTTTGTTTTAAACAGGTTTTTGTCTTAATTAGTATAATTTTTATGACAATATTTGATGTAAAATTTCCGACTTGTCTGAGACTTGTTACCACTATTTATAATAGACAAGGAATTGTTTTTTATTCACTTATAGTGAAGAGTGAACTTCGTCCTCCCCGTCAGTTGCGGCTTCCCTTGATACATTATAGTCAAGAGTCCATTTTCCAATTGCAAAAGATAAATGGCTATTATCTTTATATTGTACGGTACTTCTGACATTTCACTTTATATGAGTTTATGTACTTCCTATTTAGGGGAAAGAAGTTTTCAATCTCTGCAACAGTATGGAGTGTAAGTGCCTGTGCAGAAGTTACAACTGGTAGTTTTGATTGACTAATGAAGCTAACAGTTCGTGATAGAGAGAGGGAAAAATTCAACATTCATTAAGTGGTGGGGCTGAATATAACCCAAAATATAAAAGAAAAAGTTTGTTTCTTAAGTAGATAGAAGAAAAAAATTACGATACACTCAACTTCCTTCTTGAGTTGCGATATTCCTTCAGACAAGATGTCGGAGAAGGGGTTATGAGAGGATTAAGTTTAATAGTTTCAAAGGAATACCAGGTTCACTAGCGGCTTTTTAGCTCACAGGCTATCATAGCCTGAGAGCTTATGTGCCCGTCCGTTCTGTATGTACGTTCGTATGTTCGTGCGTAACGCGATAACTCATGATAAAAATATCGGATCCACTTGAAATGTTCTATATAGGTATATCCTAATAAGGCGCTTCCCTGATTAGTTTTTGGAGTTCATTCCATATGTATAAGAGGGGGAACGGGGGGCTCATGCCCCCCCCTTAATTAATATAAGCGAGATTTTCATGCAGAATTAACAGTTTTCGTTCAAAATTTAGATATAGGATCATTCTGATGAGGCGATTCCGTGGCTGTAATTAGGTGTTCATTGAATAAGTATAAACAGGGGGAACGGGGGTTCTAATGCCCCTTCCCTTAACTTGTATAAATGGATTTTTCAATCAGAATTGTCAGATTTCGTTCAAATCTCTGAATAGTTTTGGAAGTTTAATGGTTAAGTATAAAAGAGGGGAATAACTCCTCTTAAATTATATAAATGCTAAATGGGTTTTTATTAAGAATTATCCGATTTGCTGTGAATTTTGGATATAGATTTTTTAATATGATAAAGCATGTACTTGATAGTTTAGGAGGTTCAATGATTAAGGATAAAAAAGGAGAAAGAGGAGAACTCTTTCCCCTTCTTAATTTGTTTCGAACGGAATTAACGAAAATACAAGGCTGTAATGTACAATTAGTATGCGTAGCCTGTGAGCTCAATGCCATCAGTTTAACTGGGCAATATTCTTTTTATTAGCTCACAGGCTATCATAACTTGAGAGCTTATGTGCCCGTCCGATCTGTATGTACGTTCGTACGTGCGTAACGCGATAATTCATGATAAAAATATCGGATCCACTTGAAATTTTGTATATAGGTTTATCCTGATAAGGCGCTTCCCTGATTAGTTTTTGGAGTTCATTCGATATGTATAAGAGGGGGAACGGGGAGCTCATGCCCCTCCCCTTAATTGATATAAACTGGATTTTCATGCAAAATTAACAGTTTTCGTTCAAAATTTAGATATAGGATCATTCTGATGAGGTGATTCCGTGACTGTTATTAGGTGTTCATTGAATAAGTATTAACAGGGGGAAAGAAGGTTCTAATGCCCCTCCCCTTAATTTTTATAAATGGGTTTTTCAAGCAGAATTGTCAGATTTCGTTCAAATCTCTGAATAGATTTGGAAGTTTAATGGTTAAGTATAAAAGAGGGGGATAACTCCTCTTAAATTATATAACTGCTAAATAGGTTTTTATTAAGAATTATCCGATTTGCTCTGAATTTTGGATGTAGATTTTCTATATGATTGGACAAGTCCTTGATAGTTTAGGAGGTTCAATGATTAAGTATAAAAAAGGGGAAAGGGGAGAGCTGTTTCCCCTTCTTAATTTTTTTTTCGAACGGAATTAACCCTTGAAAATATAAGGCTGTAATGTACAATTAGTATGCGTAGCCTGTGAGCTCAATGCCATCAGTTTAACTGGGCAGTATTCTTTTTATTTATAGTCTATTTTCACCACTTTATGACAGAAATATTTCATGAATAAGAAGTTCAACCCCTAAACTCTTACACTGTTTTTTACAACTTAAATTAAAAATAGGAGCTGGACACCAATTTTTTTACATACTAAAATATTTACCTTACTTATTCGACAAATATGTGACCAAAAAATAAATAAATGAAAATAAAAATAAAATAACAAATTACAGCGACCATTTGTAAAATTGTATTTTCAAAGACTAAAATTTTAGACTTGTAAAAACACTCTATATTTAAAATAACAATAATAATAAAAATAAACGTCATTTTTATAATGATCAAAACGTGGCTTACGTAATAACAGAGTCATATATTACGTACGCCATGGATTAAGCATAATATTCATGTGCAAACAATTCATAAACAAATTTTAAAGGAAATTTCAGTTTATGCTTATTTTTTATGTATTTTAGAGAATTTTTAATCGGTTATCACCGGTTTTTCAAAACAGAAAATATTTGCGAATTGAATCGGGAAAATGCACGTATTAAATACCGTATTTACTCGTGTATAGGGCGCACGCGTGTATAAGGCGCACCCCTACTTTACAAGTAAAAATGGCGATTTCCTAAAATCTCGTGTATAACGCGCACCATAAATTTGATACGCTAATGACCAAATAAATTTCAATAAAAAAAAAAAAAAAAAAGTCGAAACAAACATTACACCAGATCAGAAAACAAGACGAAAATGCATTTTTACACTTCGGGTTGTAAGAGAATGACGGAAAATAGGAATGAGTAACGGTAAAGAGAATTGCTAATTTGCGTTTAGATAATGTCAGTAGCTCTGTTGTATAAAAAACTGCAAGGAGTGAAATAAATATGCAGTGATACTTCAATTAAGTAACATTTTCCGAGTTTCAATATCTTCTTTGAATAATTTCTTGTTTCATATGTATATAGTTCGACTGCATCCAACAGTAAAAAAATATTCCGTGTATAAGGCGCACCTAGGAGTTTTGCCCTAATTTTTTTGGAAAAAGTTCGCATTATATACGAGTAAATACGGTAATGCAAAATTTACAATACAAAATTACCGATGAGAATAATAAATCGTTATTGGAGTATAGATGCCCGTACGTGGTACGAGAAAATCATGGTTGGCAAAAGCATGTTGCCCGTATGACGTAAGAACAAATCAGAAAAGCAATTAAATACAAATTGTTTTTGACTTATTATTATTATTATTTTTGTTGATTTTAAATACTTTTCTTTGACTATCATGGCAACAGAAGTACAGTAGAACCCCGCAAATTCGGATCCCGATAATCCGGATCAGTTTGGTCATTTTTTTTTCAACTTTGAGAAATGATTAGCTAATTTCCATAACATTAACTTGTTTCATCGTCGTATTCTGGATTAATAATAATAAAAAAAAAAAAAAAAAAAAAAAAAAAAGTGAAATTTTTTTGGAAGAATTAAGCAAAGTGAACATTTTTACTGTCTGTAAATATTCAATAAGTTTAACATAAAGGTGATTTTCTGTAAGTATGTTCTGTTTTATTTCAATTTTTTTTCTAATTCTCCGGATAATCCGGATTGGGTCTGGTCCCAATTAATCCGAATTATCGAGGTTCTACTATACTTAATTTCTTAACATTGAGCACAGATCAATCGGAAGATGAATATAAAATGGACATCCTAAGGATTGAGATATCTCTAGCCTGCAAAAAAAATGACCATTTTCCAAATGGTTAATAAACTTACAGTAATAAGATAGTAATATCAAAAAGCTTTCAGTAATGACGCAAACAAAATGTTCTTCCTCGAATCCTGTCCGGGCCGCATTTTCAGAAAGAATCACGTTTTGAGCACCTTATCGCAAGAACAGCGATTGGCGCGGAGATGAAGTCAATGCTATGCACTCTTTCTTGTTTGTGACGTCAAACGCCTAGCGAATAGCAACCCTTCCTTCTGCAAAGAGATCGTGCTTATTGTTCATTTGTTTTTCCGTAAATGTTATCAAGCAAAGAATATAATATGAGGAAATGTTATTCACCGTTGTTTATAATTAAAACATAGTATAAAACAAAGAGCTTTTTCAGATTAAAATGATTCCGGATTTGAAAATCAAAACAAAACGACGATTGGCGTTTGGCTATGCAGCTAGAACGTTCTCGCTTTCGCCAACTCGCCAAGGCTGGTGCTCAAAACGTGATTCTTTCTGAAAATGCGTCCGGGCTTTTACATTCTGTTTACTCGATTATGGACTACCGAAAAGTTTCCCGCTTTTTCATTGGTTCGTTTCTGTCATACGATTTCTTTCAGCACTATTATGTAAACGCAAAACACTGACTGTAAAATAACTGCTCATTAACATTTTTTTTTTCTTGTACCTGAATTGTCTGTTCTTGTGGAAGTATAACTTCCGATTTTACATTTTAATGAAATCGAATCAATTCCCGAAAGTTTAATCACGGCAATGATACTAAAAATGATACATATTCGCAGCAATAATACCTAAAATCAAATTTAATCCCTTCACTACCGAAGCTTTTTGGAAAAGAATTAACCTTTTGTCATCGTTTTTGAAAACAGAACTTTGTGCCTTATTAAATCGAGAAAATGCTGCGATGAAATAAGGCTTATTTTACAATAAAATTTTACTGTTTCGGATAAACAAGGATTCTTAAAGTGCTATTATACGTGTTCTGTTGCAGGCGTCAAATTCCAGGCGTCTCCCTGTTATCCTATGGGACCAGGCGAGTCGCCTCGAAAGCACGCGACTCTCTTGTGTCAGTGCGTCTTTGACGCCTGGAATGAAGCGAGTCGCCAGTAAGAGCCAATCAAATGCTTGGAAATCCAAATGATGGTAAAGTCTCTTCTCGAACAGCCAATGAAATGCTAAGAAAACGAAAAAACGCAGGCGATTTTTGTCGCTTGCTATTTTCACGTGTAATAGCACTTTTATGCTCTTTTTACGGCACGTGTACATGTCGCTGGTCTCCAAGGGATTAATCCCAAAAAGAAGAAAGAAAGAATTACAAAAGATAAAACACAAAAGTTGACTAAAAAACAAGCTGAAGAAAAAGCAGATGGCAGGATTACCAAATTTTTTATGGGTACCATTTAATTTGAGTTTTTAATGCAATAACATTTTGCGGAAATCTGAATAAATATGTCATTTGATAAGAGATTCAATTTAAATTCGATTAAAATGTTGAATGTTAAATATTGATTCACTTATATAAAAAAAACAACAACAAAAAAAAAAAAAATGAAATGGTATATTAGTACTGCCATCATTAAAAATTCTAATTTTCAAAGACTTTAAAATCAGAAAAGACGAAAGAGAAAATAACCAATCAGGGTGCTGGAAACTTCTGTGTGGTGTTTAATCGAGTAATGAGAGTTTAAATGCGTCCGCTCAACACGATTAAAAGGTTAAAAAACCCAGAAAATTTCTGTTTACATTTTCAGGCTTCAACGTTTTGAGGATATGTTAATAATTCTTTATTCGTAATTTCGCGCAAGGTTGCCAGTTTGGACTCTATTTTATACCGAAATTCCGTCTTCAGAACGGAAATTTCTGAAAAAAAACTGCTACATGAAATAATTAAGATATTTTTCTATTCAATTTTATTGCTGAAAATTTTCCTCGGCAACATTTTAACTTTTCCCCCGTGATATTTGGCGAATGGCTTATGTGGTTACAATATAACAGACCTGTAAAACCTGACTACAGTCTCTATAAACATCTACAAGTTAAACAGAATAAGTTTTTATGCCTTAATTGTAACACAATTGTTGAATGATTAAGAAGCTCAAAAAAGAAAAAAAAATCTATTTAAATTTATTAGCTTGAACATTTTGAGGCCATGTCAATTCCTTTTTATTCATAGTTCCATGATAATTTCACATGAAAGCATTAATCATTTCCTCTTGAAAGATTACATAACTAATATTGTGAGCTCTTATTTAAAACATGCCATTCTGGAAGCAAATGCTTCATGAAACAGACTGTTAGCAATCAGAACAGTTAATTAATTAGCTATAACTGCTGCGACATATATATGTTACGGCTGACATATAATAAGTTTTATTATTCCAATAGGATTTTATAAATTCATAGGCAAAGCAAAACAACTACAACGATAAGATAAAAACTTATAAATAATTATTTTGCTTATGAAACGTCAGTTATTACTGACGTTAATAAAACATTTTAAAAATATTAAAATTTGACATTTTCAACTAGTTTTTATTGAGTCATCTTCAGAATGTGAATAGAAAAGTACAAACACAATGATTGTGAAAAACTGGAATAAATAATTATTGAATTCAAATTAAATATTCTGTATTATTCCTGTATATTTTCGGACACATTCTGAGCTGGACAGCAATTCCAGTTTTACACGTTTATTGTGTTTGTAACTCATGAAAACTAGTTGAAACATGTCAATTTTTAATATATTTTAAATGTTTTATCAATAAAGTGACGTCTTGTAAGCAAAATAATTATTTATAACATACATTTTTACTTTTTCGTTGTAGAATGCATATTATTATTATCATGATACAAAAACTTTTGCAAATGTATATAAAAAAAATGGATCACATGAAAAACATACATCTATATCACGCAACAGAATTACTTTTTATTTTTTATACTTGTAAGGACACAGGACGGTTCTTGAAATATAGAGGGCATATTATTTAATTTGAATTCAATAATTATTTATTTCAATTTTACACGTTCATTGTGTTTGTAATTTTCTATTTACATTCTGACAATGAGTCGATGAAAATGAGTTGAAACATGTCAATTTTTAATATTTTTTAAATGTTTTATTGTTAAAGTGACATCTTATAAGCAAATTAACTATTTATAACATAAATTTTTACCTTTCGTCGTAGAATGCATATTATTATAATGATACAAAAAAAAATTACAAATAACTATTATGTTATTTATAACATAAATTTTTACTTTTCGTCGTAGAATGCATATTATTATAATAATACAAAAAAAAAAAAAAATACAAATGTATAAAAAATGGATCACATGGAAATATATCCAGATGATGAGACAGTTATTGTTACTACAATTACTTTTTATTTTTCATCGCTTGTACAACGTCATAACATTTATTATAAACGCACCTTAATCATAAAATATTATTTAATGTTTCGTGTGTAAAATTATGGGATTAGGACCCTTTATTAGTCGTTATTATTTTCATTTTTTCAAAAAAAAAAAAAAAAAAAAAAAAAAAAAAAAAAAAAAAAAAAGAAAAAGGAGCTGTTATGGCTTTTGTATGCATTTAAATATCTTGCTCGGCATTTAATTTATATATTTGTTGTATGAAAATATGCAAAATATGTCGTAATTGTGTCATTTATATCAGTGGAATCTTATAGGGATTTAATATCTTAACGCTAGAAGCATCGAGCGATATCAATTTCACTGCTTTCACATATGAATAATGCGATTGAACCAGAAATGTTCTAAAGAAGATAAAAATGTATATCACACCAATAATAATAAAAAAAAAATATATTGCCCAGTTAAACTGATGGCATTGAACTCACAGGCTACGCATACTAATTGTACATTACAGCCTTGTATTTTCGTTAATTCCGTTCGAAAAAAAATTAAGAAGGGGAAACAGCTCTCCTCTTTCTCCTTTTTTATACTTAATCATTGAACCTCCTAAACTATCAAGGACATGCTTTATCATATAAAAAATCTATATCCAAAATTCAGACCAAATCGGATAATTCTTAATAAAAACCCATTTAGCATTTATATAATTTAAGAGGAATTATTCCCCTCTTTTATACTTAACCATTAAACTTCCAAAACTATTCAGAGATTTGAACGAAATCTGACAATTCTGCTTGAAAAATCCATTTATACAAGTTAAGGGGAGAGGCATTAGAACCCCCGTTCCTCCTGTTTATACTTATTCAATGAACACCTAATAACAGCCACGAACTCGCCTCATCAGAATGATCCTATATCTAAATTTTGAACGAAAACTGTTAATTCTGCATGAAAATCTCGTTTATATCAATTAAGGGGAGGGGCATGAGCCCCCCGTTCTTCCTCTTATTCATATTGAATGAACTCCAAAAACTAATCAGGGAAGCGCCTTATCAGGATATACCTATATACAAAATTTCAAGTGGATCCGATATTTTTACCATGAGTTATCGCGTTACGCACGAACGTACGAACATACATACAGAACGGACGGGCACATAAGCTCTCAGGTTATGATAGCCTGTGAGCTAAAAAGTAGTTTAAAAAACATCAAAGAAAATTCTGGTTCTTTTTTATTATTTTTTTTTAATAAAAATTTTGTGAAATTTCCGGCGTTTATAATGTTAGGTACTGAACACTCAGAGTTTGATAAAATTTAAAAACATTTTTAATTTCAAATGTATAAAAAAACAGTCATTTTATCCTCATCAATAGAAATTATTTCGATTTGAACCAGGAATTTTCCCCATAAAATAAGTTATACATAAAATAATAATAGGTAATAGTTTTGAAATTAGAAATATGTAAAATTAACAGTAAATAGTTTAAAATAAAAAATTTCGTATAAAATATTTTTATATATCTTCAGTAAAATTCCCTATTTCGTGTAATCACTATGGTACATAAACTAAAGGTTGCAAAACCATTGCTATAACAATTTTTATAATAGTAATAGTCGCCATTTTTTCCACTTATTTAAGCTGTCATTAGTAAATATTATTATTCCCTGAATTTAAAAAAAATATGGACTGAGAACAATAGATTGCAATAATGTAGTTTATAATAATCGATTTTTTTTCAAACTATTTTTTTTTCTTTTAAAAAAGGAACAAATCTATTCAGTTTTAATTTATTCTTCGAAAACTATTAAAAAATAATTCGAAACTAAAACCAATAGATCAGTATTAAACTCAAATACCAAGGGTGTAAACAGTAATTTAAAGTGAATGCATCAAATATTTCACTTTGAAAATTAAATACCTAATATTATGCACTCTTATTTAAGGCGTGTCGCCATGGAATTAATTACTTCACGAAGCAAGCTTCCAAGCCATCGGAACAGTTATTAATTTGCTATAATTACTAGTACATAGGTCACAGCTAAAGCATTATTTAATGTTAATATATCGCTCTATTTTCATATTACAAAGGCGAAACAAAAGTTTTATTTGTTCATCTAAATGGCCAATAGAGAATATTAACTTTATAGGGGAGAGGGGGGTTAGTGTGGACAGAAAAATTTAATTTAATTTTATAAAATTCTATGAGCATTTTTAAAATTTCGCAATCCTTTCAAATTAAATAATGATATTTTCTGTTTATTAATATACAGGAAAGATGATGATAAATACAGTTAAACAATAAGAAAATTGGCAGTTTTTAACATTGATCCATGTGTCCACACTAACCCCTTGTAGGGGTGTCCACACTAACCCCTACAAGGTACAGTGTCCCCACAAGGTACACTGTCCCCACAAGGGTACCCCCACAAGGTACACTGTCCACACTAACCCCTACAAGGGGTTAGTGTGGACAAAACCAAAATATGTTGGCGGCTAGTGTGGACAGGTAATTTTTTCACAAATGTTCCTTATTATCTAAACTTCTAAGTTTAAATTACAGTCTAAAGGGTTTATGAAGAAAGAAGCAATATCAACAATCACAAGCTGTGGGATTTTTCCCTATTATTTCCCATTTTTAATCAGGGAATTATTTTTCATATCAAGAAAAGTAAAATGATGTGCCGGATCTTTTTTTTCTGCAAAAATACAACATCATAGACACTAAAACCATTTACACTTTCCACTCTGCGTACAAAATATACAATACTGCAACATCTAAGAGTTGGTGACGATGGGATTCGTTTATAATAATGGATCAGTTGATATTTATCATGATTCTAACCAACATAAAATAATATATATTCTATTTTATTGAATTAATTTAAAATTAAGGCTAAATTAATCCTCTAAAAAAGCAAAATTGGTGAATTTAAACAAAAAAATAGTAAAAGAAAAAAATTCAAATTTCTGTTTGAAATGATTTGATGAAAATTTCAATACATATCCTTATTTATATAGAAAATAGTCTTATTTGATGTTTAATATAGTAATTACATTTGTAAGTAAACATACTTTCTGTAAATCTTTACATTATAATAAATTTAGCACTTAAAATACAAATTATGCAGTACAATGAATTGTCTACACTAACCCCTAGTAGTGTTTCTACACTAACCCCATGCTAACATTGTGAAGTTCTTCTTCAGTTATACTCATTTAACCAATTTAATATCTTAATGAAAGTTATAGAAATAAAGAAGACAATTTACACTTGTCTTATAGCAACTTGTTTATTGGATTCTAAATTTAAATTCTTTGTACTGCAAAAATGAAAAAGAAATCGTACTTTTACTTTTCATGTATGAAATTAAACTTCTTGCAACTATTCAAAAACTTTTTAACCCTTTGCAACTAAATTTTTGCTTAGTAAGGAGTACAATGTTGTCAGTTTGTGTAAATTTTTTGGCAATTTTTTCTACATTATTTAAATTGTTATTTTGAATGTCTACACTAACCCCTTGTCCACACTAACACCCCTCTCCTACACAAATTCTGTATAATTCAACTAGTATAAATAAAAATATCAATAATCTAAATTTTTTATATAAAAGAATTTCAGTGCCGTTTGTGACCTAAGAATTCAAATTAATCTTTAAGGGCCCACATTAGTCACTGAAAAAGACCCGGATGATAATGTAAAGTCTATGGGAGCGGGTTTTTTTCAAATTTTAATTCATCATCAAATTTTAATATTTTTACATGATTATTTTTTGAATAGGATAGCTGAGGGCAATCTAGATTTGGGCTAATTTTTACTTTTCCGATTTTGCTTATATATTTTTTTAGATTATGATAGTTTCAATTTCAAAACCAGTTTAAACCGGTTTTGAAAGTTAAAGTAATTAAAAAAATCCGAAATCAAGAGAATAATTCAGGCATTTAAGGGGTTTGCAAATTTAGTGTTAAACTGTGTTAAAGCATTTTAAATCCTCTTGTGACGCATAAATTAAGTTTAGTATAATATGGATTTCAAAAATATAAATGTGAAATAATTAAACAATTTAATTTCCGCAAAAAATTGTTTGGAGAAATAATTTTTATCTTATTTAAAACTCTATTTAAACAAGTTGAAAATTGCACGTGAAGCGTAGCAAATGAGGTGCGTTCGTACGATAATGAAGTTTTAAAAATATTCAGATCTTGCTGTTATTAGTAGACAGTACTTCGGATATAGTATAATGGTCGAAATCTTTTTTGTGTTCCTGTAAATATACAGGAAGAGATTTTTATTAAACCTCAGCAACGTATATCATATTCGTAAAATGTGAAATAGTTTAATATAATTAACACACGCCCCAAAGAATGTTTTCCCGTATAGCATTATGTAGTGGAATACTTTTGTGTGGCCCTGTAATTTAATAATAAGTATTCTTTGCATCACAGATTGTACAGAATGTATATTTTAATACATATATACTTCATAGGTTCATGTCAATTCTACTATAGTCGAAAGAGTTTAACATCATTAAAATGTACTTAAAACTATTTTTTCCTATTAATCGCTATGTAATGGAGTACTTTTGATTGTCCCTATAATTAAACTATACATACGATTTTCTTAAAATTTAAAATGGCACGACAAAAATACGCTAAAATTATATATCTAAAATATCGTGCGATTTAGTTGGACAGTTTTTGCTCTGTTATATGCAGACGGACGGACAGACGGATTGACAGACTGAACAACGAATATACGTACTAGCTATTTATATAATTACGGACGCACTTAAAATTATTCAGATCTTGAAATAATAGTACACAGTATTTCGGATACAGTATAGTAGCCAAAATCTTTTGTGTATACCTGTAAATACTATCTGCTTTCTTTTATACAGAAAATAACTTGTAGTATTCCTCAGAAACATATATCAACCTCATAAAATTTTAAACAGTTAAATACAATAAAAATGCGCACGAAACAATCTTTTCCCTTTACCATTATGTAATGGAGTACTTTCGTGTGGCTTGTAAATCAATAACGTTCTTTACACCACAGATCATGAAAATGTATATTATAATATGTACCGGGTGTCCAGTAAATGACTGACCCATTTTGAATGTAAATAACAAAAAAACTGTTTGAGATAAAAATGCGCGGCTTGCTGTATTGTTATTAGAATATAAATAAATTTTAAAATATGCACTTTGTTAATGTAATATAATAATATTTAAAATAATGTCTCAGTCTCAAGACTGAGGAGGGGAAATATAATACAGATGGTTCAATCACAAATATTATTTTAAATCTCTTTCCAACCAACGTACCCTATTTCTGAAGCTGATTCGAGAGTCGATTCAACATATAGATTCAGATTCGACAACATATAGATTCAGATTCAGCCGAAAATCTCATATTTATGAAAATTAGAGTCATATCTGTATTCAAACAGCCTGTTACCGCCAGTGCAATATTTTTTTCCGAAATTTGAACTATATTAACAAAGAACATGTTTAAAAATTTTAATAACAATAATAAATTTTAGTAAATTCTAATAACAATACCGCAAACCGCGCATTATTATCTCAAACCGTTTATTTGTTATTTAAGTTCAAAATGGGTCAGTTATTTACTGGACACCCGGTACTTCATAGATGCATATCAATTTTATTATGTTCGAATCAGTGTAACACCATTAAAATGCATTTGAAGCATTTTTCCCCATTGACCGTAATGTAACGGAATACTTTTGATTGCCCCTGTAATTGATCTATACGTCTGATTTTCATAAAGTTTTAAATGACTCGACAAAACTATATAACAATTATGTATTTTAAATTTCAAATGATTCGGTTGGGTAATGTTTGCGTTGTTATATGTGGACAGACGGACAGACGGACGGACTGAACGACAATTATAGGTGCTACGTATTTACATAATTACGAACTCACCTAAAAACGAATAGGAAATTACAGCGAATTCACAGTAATTTTGTCCATAGCGGCGCCCGCTGCCCTTTCCTTATTGATATTTTATCCTCTTTCAATTTTAGATACGAAAACGTCTAGGATTTGTTCGCAAGAAAATTTGCAACGTTTTCAGAGGATCAAATGGAACTTTAATAGTGAACCTATCATTATGAAATGCAAAGTACACTTGCATAAGCCATGTGTACTTTATACAGCGAATGGGTAGTTTTTTCTGAAATTGTTTTAACTATTCATGGCATCGGGGGCATGCAAAAAAGAAAATTGGGTGAAATGCAGTTTACTCTCCTTCGCCAAGGCGACTTTTTTTTGGTGCGATAAATGCTTCAATATGGCAATCCTGCATTTTCATTTTCTCCTCTCGCATCTTCAATGTAGCAACCCTAAGGAGTGCTCCGGTTTACGTATCTTACTGATTTCTAAGCCGTTTCCTGATTGGACGCTCCTTTTTGTTAAATGTTTTCTTATTGGACGAAAGAAGAGAACTGAGAGAGAGACGTTTAAATTTTTGAAAATCGTTATTCCCGCTTAGAAATTGCTTCCGGTAGCATTGTTTTTTGGAGTTGCATCTTGCGTTCAACAAGTGAGTTTATTTTTTTTGCATTTTCCTCTTTTTATATTTAGTTAGATACCGTTCAGTAACTACTATGGAAGTTGCTGATTTCAGGAAAAATGTTGTTGATTGTTTGAATGAGGAAGTAAAGTATTCAAATGGATACTTTACGCTGTTGAAAGTTTGTGGAAAAAAGTATATGATTGACTGGTGTAAGAGCAAAACAGCGGCTCCAGGTAAGTAAAAATTCTCATTTTTTTTGTCTTTAGATTTGTATTTTATGTGCTTTTTTTTTTTTTTTTCATTGCCGCCATCTTGGAAAGTGCGTTTTTGCGTAGTGTCTCTCGGAGCAAGTTGCTCCGAGAGACAAGACGCAAAAACGCGCCAAATTGGCGATTTTTGAAAATCACGCCAAGAAGGAGAGTAAACTGCATTCGCACCAGAAAATTGCTCCTGGGGCAAAGTTAGAACTTGGCATATCCGCCTCTCAACTTTTCCTTGTGTCGAGCCAAAAAAGGCGTTGGTAAAAAAAAAATTTGGCGCCCCTTTAATTTCCATGCCCGGGGCGACCATGGAACTATTAAGGAAGAGGAACTGACAGAGCCTTAAAATAGTGAAGCTTCAACTGTAACCGCTTTCACAGTTATTTATTACTACCGCGCCGAACTGTAACCAATAAAATTATGCAGAAAACTTCTCTTTATTCAAACGACTCATTAACAAAAATCATCAATTAAAAAGAATTAAAAAAACTAATATTTACTTTTACTGGTAACAGTTTACTTCTCTGGTTATATATCCGCCACATTGTGACAACCAAAACTATGTCAGTAAAAAGATTACAACACCTTGCCAAACAGACACCAGTTAAAAGAAATACAAATTTTTTACTACATTTGTCAAAGAATTTTTTAGTCAATAAGGCTCTAAAATAAGACGAAATTTTCTAGTTAACTTTACTGGTGGGAGAGTGTGTATCTGATTAAATGAAACAGCTGTCATATTGTGACAACCAACTCAGTTACTTCACTCGCCAATGATAGACAATAGACTATATGTCTCCTCCTTTTTATTCATAACTCCATTGGGGCGACCACCCAATTCGCCCCCCTTTCGCATGGCACCATAGTTTGATTGCATAACGTCACAATATCAAGTTGAGGCCGAGCCATTTGTTATTTATGTTACTGATTTATTGCCGATAATATGGCAATAATGTCTAACAATAGAACATCAGAACACAATAACAATAGAGTATAGGGCTTTAGACTATTGTTATTCAACAAAAAACAATAACCATATATTCATTATTTTTGCTACAATAAGCTTAATTGTTTACTTTTTTACACCATAGCTCAAAAAAGAAAATAAATAGTGTGTTTCAACAATGTATTTTATTTTCCATTATTGTATTTCCAGTTATTATATTAAACAATGTTTCGCCGTCAGTCGACACTTGATCATATAAAGTTTTGACGCTTTTCTAAAAAGAGATTATTGTAAACTTTGAATTTCGCTAATTTAATATTTGTATATGCGTTTTAACATCGTAAAAATGAACTTGAAACAATTTTTCTCGAGTTTGATGTAAGTATATAATAAGTTAAAATAAGTATAGAAACGTAATTTACTTTTATTCTATGCCTTAATAATCTAAGGCTAATCTTGCAAACAGAAATTTTATTACAGTTAGATATTGATTCCCAGCAATATTAGGCACATTTTGTTTTTAATTTTGAGAAGAAATTACTTTTGTTTTACTAAACTAAAAGTAATTATACTATATACAGGAATTTATGCAATAAACTAAACATAGATATCCAAATGACAGAAATTGAAGTTTATGTAATAAACTAAAAGTAGTTATCTTGTAAAGTTATATACATGCTGGGCGTCATTTGTAACGTTAGGTTGGTCGTGGTGCAGGTTAAATGTAGACATACTCAGTGATTAAGATAAAACAACAACGTTTATTGAAACGACAAAGGCTGAAGGGAAGTGGAGCAAGTCTTAATTTTACACAAATGAGAAGACTATGAAAAAAAACAAACACATACTCACAAGCTTCGGCCTAGCTCAGTCGGGGCACCTACTAATACCTTCCGCTATCTCTTGGCTGATCTGCTAGATAAAGCTTAATTAAACAGCCCGTGGCTGTGGGTAATCCTTTATTCACAAACAATCCAAATGAAACTAACAAGGAAGGTCTCCATACGGGCATACTCAGAAAAATCTGAAAAAATTACAGAATGTTCTTCTCATTTAGTTATATATGTTTATAAAAAAATTTCGGCGGAACCTCCTTATAACGTCCGTAAAAAAAAAATAAAAATTCCGTTTATTTGCCGATATATCTCCGGTTGGCGAAAAAACGAAATTTTGGAAAATACGTTTTTACGCTTCGAATACTTTTTAAAGAAAAAACTTTCTATGTTCAATTTATTTAAATAAGTTTAGTTTAAGTAATTTTAGTTTTGCATTTTTACTTTACTTTAAGTGTAATTTTGTCATATACGTTTATATGTACTTATAACAAAATGAAAGTAATATATTTTATCATTTAAAACACAATTTAAATTGATTAAAATCGTTCCAAAATACACTGTTAAAAATCTGTTGCATTTTGTTGCAACGCACTCCCTTGCTTGTATAGAAAACGGTTACTTGGCCGTGAAATAGAGCTTTCTTATTGGTTGGAATAGAGATATTATATACAAGCGGTGGAGTGCGCTGCAGCAAAATGCAGCAGATTTTTAACAGTGTTGCACAAGCTACAACACCGCTAAAAATCTGTACCATTTTCTGCAGCGTCACTGCACCGCTTTTATAGAAAACGGTCAATTCACCGTGCTATGGAGCATTCTCATTGGTCAGAAGAGAGATATTCTATAAAAGTAGTGGAGTGACGTTGCAGTAAATGCTGCAGATTTTTAACAGTGAAGTAAATTAAAATCAATTTTCAGATTCGTTAAAATCGTCTGTTTTTAGCTTTGGCGAGGAAATGCACTGTTCGCCAAATCCCGCGTCGCTTTCAGCTTTTCACGCCAATTATTCCAAACTATTTTATTTTTTTATATATATAATAATGTAATTCCGCCGCTAATTTTCACTGATCCTTTATTACCTACATGAGTATTTTAATTCGTATTTTTTTCAAAAAATTCTGAGTATGCCCTCAATGGAGACCTTCCTTGTAAGAGGTTTCTTACCCCGGCCAATTCTCAAGTCAACTGTCGGGACTCCTTTCCACTCACTGGAGGCTTCGTTGCTACTTTTCAATTGGCTAGAACTTCGCTGAACAATACTTCACTTCGCTATCTAATACCGGAGATCCTCACACACTGGCTAGACACATAGATGCTCTCTCGCTGGCTAATGCCAGAGACACTCGCTGGCCAATGCCAGAGACACTCCTCATTCACTCAAACCCAAGCTTTTATATGCTGCAAACTGAGATACTTCACATTAACATATTACTAATAACCGCAAGCTAACTGTAAAATCCGAAAGAGCACACACACTCTAGAAAGTTAAAGTAAAAGAGAGGATAGACGTCGCTTTTACGCTTACACATGTTAACTTATTGACGTCACGATCTCAGAAACACTAGAGTGCCTTTATGGATAGGTCACTCCCTCACAATCTGAATGACAGTAATTAAAACTTTATGTAATTAACTGAGAGTAGTTATTTGAAAAACAGAAATTAAAATTTATGTAATAAATTAAAAGTAATTATCTTAATGACAGAAACTAAAGTTTATGCAATAAACTAAAAGTAATTATCCGAAATACGGGAATTAAAGTTTACCTTAACCTAATGCGTATGAACCTATTTTAGATACTGACAGAATGACAATTAGGCTATGGAAGATTTTTTCAAGGCTTTTGGAAAATGAATTATATTATAAAAAGATTTATTATATGTTCAAAAAATGCCATAAATTTATGTATGGTATTTTTTATTGCATTATTATGTATATTATACATTATTCTTTGATGTATATAATTTAAAAACAAAATTTGTTAGTCCAATATTTCAATATGTATTGTATTGGGCCACAGAAACTGCTTTGTCAGGGTCCCACATGACATAACGAAGACCTTGATTATAAGGAAAGGGCAAAAAAATCTTCCCGTCAAACAATCTAGTTGATATTGATCAATTAATTGATCAACAAATATTGTTGATCTATATTTTTTTCTTTAGCGATCATATAAAGTATCATCATGGCGCCCGCGACGTTGACCAATTGTATCACCAAGCTGTTAATTGCAGACCAATCAAATCGCCTGAATTCTTGTGGGCAGTACACTGTTAAAAATCATTCCTAGTTTGAAGGAAATTTTTGTACCCAATGGCTGCCACTGTAATATGGTCAAATCTTGAACCAATATTTGGAGCTCCTGTTGAAGTACAGTTCCAATAGTTGGAACGAGGTTGAAAAGGAAGCTCCAAATGTTGGTACAAGATTTCACCATCTTATGGTAATAGCTACTGAACACCAAAATTTGGTTCAAATTAGAACAAAAATTTTTATAGTGTAGAAATTATTTACAAAAGACGAGAAGGAAATTAATGCGGATCCACTTTATTTTTACCCAACGCGACGACTGGCGGCCTTTCCTTATTTATATTTTCTTTTTTCTCAAATTCATATAAGAGAACGTTTAGGTTTTAGTTGCAAAAAAATTTGCAATATTTTAAGAAATTTAAATGGGATTTTAATGACGAACTTAACATTTTGAAATGCATTGTACAATTGCGTGAGACACATGTACATTAAATACAGAGAATGAATAATTATTTCCACGATTATTTTAAATTATCATAGTGTCAATGTTTAATGACGTAACGTCATGACGTCAAGATTGTAGTCCGATGCATTATTGCTAATACTAACATTACGTCTACAAAAAAAAAGAAATTTAGCCTATTGTTACTGAAAAAGGATACTGGACTGAAATACAATATATTGATCTTTTCTTCTACAAAAAATTTCATTGTTGCTTTTTTACACAAAAACTTAAAATGGAAATGAACAATGTGTTTCAACAATGTATTTTCAATGTTCATTATTATACTTCCAACTGCCACATTCAACAATGTTTTCGCTGTCCTTCGACACTTGTTCTTATAAAGTTTTGATGCTTTTCTAAAAAGACATTGCTGCAAAACTTTTAATTTTGCTAATTTAGTATTTTGATGCGTTTTGACTTCGTAAAAATGAACTGGAAATATTTTTTCTCGAGTTTGATGTAAGTATATAGTAATTAAAATAATTTCAAAAAGTAACTTTTTTTAATATCTTGATATTTCAGGCCTAATCGTGTTAGGAGAAATTTTATTGCAGTTGGATTACCAATTCTCTTGCGCCCAATTATTTATTTACTTAAATTTTTAGAAGAGATTACTTTTGGTTTAATAAATTAAAAGTACTTATCCGAATTATATAAATTAAAGTTTATGTAGTAAACTAAAAGTGGTTATCCGAATGACAGAACATAAATTTTATGTAATAAACTAAAAGTAGTTATCCAATTGATAGAAATTAAAGTTTATGAAATAAATTAAAAGTAGTACGCGAATGACAGAAATTAAAGTTTTTCTAATAAACTAAAAGTAATTATCCGAAAGAAAGAAAATAAAATTTGTATAAATTTAAACTAAGGTATCCTAGGGTAATAACGCCACGTTAAGGTTCTACCAATTTTCACGGCTTAGTTTTAGATTGTATTTTTCAAGCAAATATAGGATTTGATACAGCAACTCATTGACTATCTATATAAAAAAAAATAATTTAACAGATATGTATTCATAAAATGTAATGGCGTGATTTCTTGACCCATGTTATTTGGCGTTTTTACTCACCTATATGGGTAATAACGCCATGCAAGCAAAAATTTAAAATAAGATGGAATAATGGCATGTAGATTACCCAATTCTAAAAATACAAACTCTAAAGCTCTAGAAATTAACAAACTGCATTCTAAGCTATTGAAAATGTTTATTTTTTGTGAAAGTGTAAGAAAAATAAAGGTATGGTGTGGGGGGGGGGGAGGCAAAAGAATATCAGATTCTAAGCTTTTTTTGTTGAAAAAGGACCGTTTGAATGGAATTATTAGAAACATTGCACGGTTTTAACTGTGTTTATTTGAATCAGTATTTAGGATGTAGTTCGGCCACTGTTGGGAATCAACCGGGGTATTTATGCCAAGGATTGGCGTTATAACCCCGGTACACTTATTGCGCAGTATATTTTAAACTACAAATTATGTCGAGAAGATATCCAAAATCTTCTACAACATTTTGAAAGTACATGAAATGCACTACAAATTTATCTAATAAACAAAGTATTTCCGAATAAAAAAAAAAAAAATAGTCTTTACATCACAAAACGTGTATCGCAAATTTTAGTTCAAGCTTTAATTTTAGTTGCTTGTAAAAGCAATAAGACCTACAAATAGAGCAGTTTAACTTTAAGCTATGTTTTGCAATTTATATGACTCAAAACTCTCCTGCGCAGAGCACATGGGTGTCATTTACCAGATTATTTCATAATTATGCAAAATATTAGCACTTGGCGTTATTACACCAGAACACCTTATATAAAATTGCTTTCCATATTGATAATATGTTAAGAGTTTTTCAAAGCTTTGGGAAAATATATTACATTACAGAAAAATTTATATGTTTAAAAAATGAGAAAAATTTATATAATATAAAAAATGAGAAATCACTGGAAAATTTTATGCAATTTTTCTTGTATTTTTTTTTTATTAATAGTAAATTATTGATTCATACAACAAGTCCCAACTTTTATTTTAAACAATAAAATATATATTTAAAATAAATGCCTCGAAAAAGATATATAGAATTTTAGGCTAACTGTTTTGTTGTTGTTTTATTAGTATATGATGAAACATAAAAAAAGAGAGTGCTAATTACTGCAACTGATAACTGTACTATTATCATTACTACACTCTAAAAAAATTAGTTACTAAAAGTTTTCTAGACACTGGGATTACTAGAACTTTTTATGTAACTGCAACAGTAAAAAATCATGTAACATATACAGATTTGTACTGAAAATCAAAAAATCTGTAAAGTTACTAAGAATTTTTTTTTAGGAAACTGGGATTCTTAGAATTTTTAATGTAACGACGACCCAGGTTACAGGTAAAATTTTAAGAAGATAACTTTAATTTTAATAGTTTCGTTTGTAAAGTTACAGATTGCCGTAGCTTTACAAAAGTTAATTTTGTGGATTTACATCTTTTCTTGTACAGTGTACAGATGAAATAATAGTAATCATACAGATTTCAGCAACTTTACATCTGTAGGATTTCAGATTTTTTTTTTTTTTTACAGTGTATATGTTGAAATGACCTAAGAAAAGAAATGACTTATCATTATGGCCTCAGACTCAAAATTAATGCAAGTTAATTAAATTATAAAAAAAATATTTTCTGCTTATTGTCCTAAATCAATGGTTGGTTGGTTGGTTGATTGGGGTTTTATGGCGCAAAGTCCCTTTTGGGACATGCTGCGCCAGGACAAAATCAAAGTAGGAAACTATTCAAGAATAAGTGATGAAATGCATAATTAAAACCAATCAAAAAGTCTACAGTCCTTAGTTGAAATGCATAAAATTACCGATAAAATTTATTAAAATATAGACAATCCACAATAAACATATATGCACAATTTGAAAGAACACAAAAATTAATAAAAATAAATGCAAAAAATAAAAGCATTCATTACTATAAATGCAATTTTCTTGAAACTGCCTCAATTATAAAATATAAATTAATTTGAATATTTTAAAACAAATATAAGTATTTTAATTACTCGGGACAAAACAATTAACGTTGTAAAACATTTAAAAAAAAAGAATATTGCCCAGTTAAACTGATGGCATTGAGCTCACAGGCTAAACATACTAATTGTACATTACAGCCTTTTATTTTCGTTAATTCCGTTCGAAAAAAAAATTAAGAAGGGGAAACAGCTCTCCCCTTTCTCCTTTTTTATACTTAATCATTGAACCTCCTAAACTATCAAGTACATGCTTTATCATATTAAAAAACCTATATCCAAAATTCAGAGCAAATCGGATAATTCTTAATAAAAACCCATTTAGCATTTATATAATTTAAGAGGAGTTATTCTCCTCTTTTATACTTAACCATTAAACTTCCAAAACTATTCAGAGATTTGAACGAAATCTGACAATTCTGATTGAAAAATCCATTTATACAAGTTAAGGGGAGGGGCATTAGAACCCCCGTTCCCCCTGTTTATACTTATTCTATGAACACCTAATAACAGCCACGGTATCGCCTCACCAGAATGATCCTATATCTAAATTTTGAACGAAAACTGTTAATTCTGCATGAAAATCCCGTTTACATCAATTAAGGGGTGGGGCATGAGCCCCCCGTTCCCCCTGTTTATACTTATTCAATGAACACCTAATAAGAGTCACGGAATCGCCTCATCAGAATGATCCTATATATAAATTTTGAACGAAAACTGTTAATTCTGCATGAAAATCCCGTTTATATCAATTAAGAGGGGGGGGGGCATGAGCCCCCCGTTCCTCCTGTTTATACTTATTCAATGAACACCTAATGACAATCACGGAATCGCCTCATCAGAATGATCCTATACTAAATTTTGAACGAAAACAGTTAATTCTGCATGAAAATCTGGTTTATATCAATTAAGGGGAGGGGCATGAGCCCCCCGTTCCCCCTCTTATACATATCGAATGAACTCCAAAAACTAATCAGGGATGCGCCTTATCAGGATGTACCTATATACAAAATTTCAAGTGGATCCGATATTTTTATCATGAGTTATCGCGTTACGCACGAACGAACATACGAACGTACGAACGTACGAACGTACACACAGAACGGACGGGCACATATGCTCTCAGGCTATGATAGCCTGTGAGCTAAAAAGTAACAGGTAAAATAAATAAGGCAAGTGATAAACATAAGGTGCAATTAAAAAAAGTAAGAATAAAGCAGTAATTGTTTTTTTTTTAAAAAAAACAAAGCATGAGATGATGCACAAGTCATATAAAAAATAATTTTAACGGACACAGAAATTAAAAAATGTAAAGTCAATCAGGAATGAATTCGTCAAAAACAATATTCTCTTCTGTACTCGAGTCGTCAGATTCTTCCATAGCATCTGCCAGATAATTTTGTAGTAGTTTGGGATCTTTAAAATTTGTAATAGACAGGTTCTGGTGCGATTTGCGGTGTTTTTTTGTAACAGTCTGCCACTGCTGGGAACCTCGGATGGGAACCCTCTCTTTTGCCTTTTGGATCGGTTTCATTTTTTGAACAGTATTGGGTTTCTGTAGATAAGAAGCGGAATGATCAAGAGTTTTCTTATTAGGTGTAACTGCCTTAGTCTTTTGATTAGTAACAGGTTTCGGGAGATTAGAAACAGAAGGATCAGGATTATTATTATTAGATATAGTTGCCTTATTTTTAGTTTGGAGTTCAGTTGCCTTCTTAAGTTGAGCAGAAGATTTTTGTGTCGGAGTAGGTGTGTGTAAAATAGTAACAGGTTCTGAAGAAGATAACCAGCATTCTAATTTTGGGCTTGCAGGAAGTTTAACTGAACAACATGAATCGCGCGTTTTATTTCTTTGGGGTACTGGGTAGATTACATGGTTCTGTCTGAGTGCTTATATGTCTTACATCCGTAAGACATATAAAGACTGCTTAAGTAAACTTGAATAGGAAACACCAACAGATGGGGTTCTCGATTCAACAGCTTTACGGGCATCAGAGTAAGATAAATTCTGAGTAATTTTTAGCGTAAGAATTTCTTTTTCACGGGTCCATATAGGACCGGAGCGAGAGTATGATGTATGGTCACCCTTGCAATTTGCACAGCATTGAGATTTTTCATAAGTTTTACTGTCGTGGCCAACTTCTGCACAATGTGCACAAATAACATTTCCACGACATTGGCCATTGGTATTGGTATGGCCATATCGCTGGCATTTAAAGCATCGGAGAGGGTTCGGTATATAAGGTCGAACTGGGCAGTTTAGATACCCAGCTTTAATTCTAGTTGGCAATGTTGGACTATTGAAAGTTAAAATGATGTGTTTAGTAGGAATTATCTGCTGATTTCTACGGATGGTGATACGGCGTACATCAATGATATTTTGGTCTTTTAAATTTTCTAGAAGTTCGTCTTTGGTGGAGTATAGAAGGTCTGGTTCGGATATTACACCGCGGCTCGTATTTAAAGTTTCATGAATTTGTACAGCGACAGAAAAGGTGCCAATTGTAGAGCAATCAAAGAGAAGTTGAGATTGTTTTGCTGTAGAAACCTCAACTAGCAAATCGCCAGATTGTAGTTTTTTGAGAGAATGACCATCTCCCAAGACAGACTGAAATGTTCTAGCAATGAGAAAAGGTGAAGTTTTTTTAAAGGAGCAATCAGAGTGGCGATCAGTATGTTGGATGATAAAAAAGCGATTGAAGGAGGAAGTCTGTACACTTTGTTGCTCTCCACTAGGGAGAGAAATAGAAGGAAAAGTTTTCCCATCCATATTAAAGAAAAATAAAATTCAGACCCCGGCCGCACCACCTACTACCGAGCCCAACAAGGGGATGCACATTCGTGCACCAGTGCTAACCAGGGCCCATACGGTCACAAGACAAACCTATGTCAGCCTCCACCCTTAACGAGATGACTAGTATTTGCTTTTATTATCGTCATAATATCATTGTGCGATGACTTAACATCATGACGTCAACATGATTAAGTTAAACATTTGTGATTTACAATATAGATATATCACCAATAATAATAATTTTTCAAAAATAAATTCTAATAATGTCTAAAGAGAAAATAAGGTAAACAAACAGGCTAAAACTTTCAAAAAGTTTTAGCCTGTTGTTATTAAACAATGAAATGTAACAATACAGTCCCTTTGTTTATGCAACAAGACGTTCATTAATTGTTAATTTTTAAGCTATAACCTAAAAATGAAAATAAACAATGTTTTCCAACAATGTATTTCACAAAATATTGTTTTTGACAGTTACATTAAACACTGGTTTTATTGTCTGTCGACACTAGCTCTTGCAAAGTTTTGACGCTTTTCATAAAAGATTTTGCTATAAACTTTCAGTTTAACTAATTCAGTATTTCAATTTGTTTTGACTTCGTAAAAATGAATTTGAAACGCTTTTTAAAGAATTTTTTGTAAGTATATAATAATTTAAATAATTTCAAAGGTATAATTTTCTTTTAATCTATGTCTTGATAGCGCAGGTCTAATCTCACTAGAAGAAATTTTAACGACAGAAAATTTTATTATTCCTAACTCTTTTTATTCCTAACTCTTTAAATTCAGATTTGCCATTGCCAAAAAAGGTGGCATTATTATGTAAGGATCGATCAAAAAAGATTTTCAAAGCCGAAACTAAATTTCGGTAACTTTCCTATTTTCGGCCAAGAACGAAAACGAATTCGCTCCCCTCCCCCTCCCCCCCAAAAAAGTAACTAATACAAACATAAATATTCATAATTTTTTATTAATTATGTGTCACTATTAAATATACATAATTATTTATTAATTATGCGTTGCTATTAAATGTACATAATTATTAATTAATTATACGTGCAGCCCAAATTGCCTCTCTGTGTCTCTAACCCAAACTTTTCACATAAAATAAAATGTAATTAACCCATTTTAGGCCAAGCACAGAAATTTTATAAAATGTAGCATTATTTTTATTGAAATATGCTTAAATTACATACATTAAGACACAAAAAAAGATTCGTGCATGAAAAATAATATTTAATATAAGAAATAATATTTTATATAATAATATAAAATATTATTTCTTATAATGAATAATATGAATATGAATAATATTTTTATGACTTTTGTTTTATTCTTATTTCATATACAGAATTTGCAACTTTAATCTATTTTAAAAACATATAATTCATTTCAATTGGAATAATAATATATTTTTAAAAAGTCGAATTTGTCAAAGGCGTTTCAAATTGAAACTCTAGCGTATTTTGAAAATTTTTTAAGAGAAAGTGTTTACTCCAATTGAATTACTAATATTTTATGGATGTCTTCAAAAGCCTTAAAAAATAGAAGAAAAATAAAATTCTTCAAAAAAATGTGTCAGAGTGTTAAAAAAAAATATTTATCGAAATGTTTCGTATACGAACCTTTGGCCGAAAATGGGTTAATTCCTTAAAGATACAGGATTATTTTCTTTTTATACGAATTTCATCTAAGTATTAAAATTTGTTTTAGGTATACATACCTCGATTTATCTTTTATAATGATTTTTGTATTTGATCATATGTTATAGTAAAAGTTTCTAAAGGGGTATTTGAAACATTTCTAATGTTTCAAACTAAATTTTTTTCTAATATTTTTAAGTGCACAGCTTTCAATGAGCGCGTGAAAAACTTCTTCAAACTTTAGTCCTATGTACATTGCTTGCTTTATAATTTGCAATGACGCCTTGAGTCAGTTATGACTGACAATTGCAAACAATGAAGTTCATAGCAATAAATAGCAGGTGTCTCATTTGAATCATTATAGTTGAAATCAAACAGCAATGTTGAAAATTTTTGAAGAAAGAAACGAGATTTTTGGAATACAGATAGTTTCAGTTGATTTTAGGCCGAATTTTTGGTCGACCTGTAGTATTTCGTAAGTACTTTGGGGAAGAGCAAAGTTGTTTGTCTAAGCAAATGGTTACAACGCTTAATTTGTTGTAATGACCAGTGAGCATGTAAAATGTAGTATTTATAGCAGTTTATATTACAATTTCAAGTTAAATATTATCGCTTTTAATTAAAGTGCACTAGAATTTCATTATTATTTTCTTTTATAGATGCTGTAATTTTAATGATCGTGAAGAAAGGATTGAAAGAGAATGTTTTGAAAACTCGGAAAGACTTTTCAGAAATCAAAAGTATATTTCTTCGTATTTATTGATTATTTTTTATGTATCATTACTATTATCATTATTATTTCTAATTAAAATTTAGTTTACAAATGCATTTCTGAATTGAAACGATCTATGTATTACCAAGGCCGGATTAAAGAGTAAGGCAATACGATTATGGGACTGCTTGGGGAAGGGCGGAGGGATTAAAGCTTCATTACATAGTTTTTTTAAAACTAAATATTCGAATCATTTTTTAGCTTTGTACAGTTAATATGAATACTTTATTTTAATCAAAATTTTGTATCTTTGTTGATGAGTTTCAAAACAAAAGTGCTATTTTTGTATTCTATTTTTGTATTTTGCTATACAGTCGGCTCTCGTTAATTCGAAATCGTTGGGATCACACGAAATGTTCGAATCATCCAGAGCTCGAATTATTGAAAGTATGAGAGGAAAAAATGTTTAAAGGGATATTATTGCAAAGGAATTAATGTTACTGAACTTTTTAAAATCTATTTTGGCTTCTTATCTTTAGTATCTGAACCGTGTAAATCCGTCGATTTTTTTTTTCGATTTTCAAAATGATTGCAAGACTACGTATGATGGGTAAGTAATATGCCGCCAGGGAATGAAATATGAAATATTTCAGCAATTAATAAATATAATGCAATACATAACTAATTAACAATACAAATGATATTAAAATACAAAACACTTAATGTTAAAAAAATCAGTATAATTACTTTAAAATAAACAGTATAATTAATTTACAATGATGCATAAATATTGTTTTAACTGTCCTGAATGCGCAACAGGCATATTTTAGAATTGCCTAGTATAAATAAATCAGACGCAGTTTTTACTTTAACTACACGAGCCCTATTGCCCTTACCTGGAATTATTTCTCTAATCCGGGCAAGAGCCCACTTACATGGTGGTAGATTTTCTTCTTTCAATAATACTAGGGAGCCTAATTAAATGTTTTTTTTTTCCATTTACCGCGCTGCTGCAAGTGATTTAAGTATTCAATAGACCAATGATCAACCAGTTTGCAGTTAATTTTTCAAATATATTCAATACATTTGGAAACATTGCATTAAATATACATTGCATTAAATACATTAAATAAAGCATTAGCGTATACCATATCTATGAGCGTTTATGATGCCAGCGTATACCCTTTGCTAATACCATATGTTCTCTGTTTTTTTTTCCTACAACAACAGTGGGTACAATTTCTTTACGAGACGCAAATGAACTAGAATCGCAGTTAATTATGGTCTTGAACAGGACAGGGATGGATCTTCACAAGTGGATCTATAATCATCCTGAATTATTACAAGATACAGCCATATCAGAATACGCATTCGATAAACATTCACAACAAGTTTCGGTAAAAGCTTTGGAAATGCTATGGAAACCCCAACCGGTCCATTTCAATTTTAAAATTACCATCGAGTCTAAATATGTTTATATTGAATAAAGATAGGGTATACGCGAATGTTTTATTTGAGAAACGGAGGGTATACGGAGTTTTTTTTTTACTCTAAAAGGTATACGGTGTATTTCCCCGTATGCTCTTCACTACATCCCTGCTTGCACCTGACAAACAGGCAGTGGTGTAGCTAGGATGGGTAACACCCGTGGCGGATGTGAATGGTGTCACCCCAAGTCATCATGGTGCCGACCCCCCCCCCCATCCCTTCCGATCTGGCATATTTTTCAATCACAATTCTACGAAATTATAACAAATGACCATACCATTCCTTATTTACTTTATTATTATTTATTGTTGTCCTCTTGCATTAAAAAAAAGAAAAGAAAAAAAAACAGGACTGATTTATTATTTAACCCATATTTCGAAGTCAATATGCTATCAATATGTCGAAAAAAATTCTTTCTTTTAAAATTTTCTTTTGCTACTTACTTATTAGATAGGTAGATTTTTGTTTCCCGGTGGATGTCTTATTTAGATACTTCATTCTGTATAAAATTTCACAATCTCAAAGAAAAGAAAACTAACTTTATTGCGTCGTGCGCTAAAAAATTAATTTTATTTCAGAATTCCTTTCCAAAATCTTTTAAGATTATATATGTACTTGAAAATAAAGATTGGGTGTCACCCCGAGGACCGCCCCCGCCTCTCTGTCTACGCCACTGCAAACAGGCATCAATGTACATGTCGTTCTGCAGCTTTAAGAAAATCCTTTCATTCTTCATCAGCAAGAGCCTTCAAGGTCCGCGTGTCTAGAAGGGAAGCGCACACTGTGCCATACGTTACCGCGTTAAATTAAAACACTTATATCGAGGTGTCCTTACTGGACTTCCAAATATTTTGTGGAAACTTTCTCTGCAACGGGTCTATGATTGTCTGTATCTTTACATTTTATTAATGTCTGCGCAGAATGCGTACTTGTGCGTATAGAATGCAGTTATAATGGAAAATAAATCTTGGTGAACCGTTACCCTTTTAATAAAATGAAATTAAGTAAATAACTATTATATGTATTTGTACTTGCATTAAAGACCACTCCCAGGAAAATAATTAATTTTTCTAGTTTATACACCGCATGATATAGAATATAATAAGAAACTTTTTTTTTCGTTTTTAATTTTAATTTGTGTCACATGACCCAAAGATTTATATATTTTATAAAAACTGTATATAAATTAGCCATGGTTTTATTTTTATATAATTTCGCCCATAAATATATTTAATCCTATATCAATTACATGAAAATCCGAGTTTATTTACGCGACCTAAAGAGTAGATTGACAGACAAACCATATTCATTAGCAGATTTCAGCTATGTTTGAAAAAATTAAAAATTAATAATAGTGCACTTTGTTGACTTTGGGTTTAATGTAAATAAAATGTGCCATTGAGCTTTTTTTTCAATCACTGTTAAATTAATTTCCTATTGTAAATTTATTATTTACAGGAGCATGTGTACTTGCGCTGCATTTGAGCAGAGAGTAGATACTGAAATAAAAAAAATGCTGCCCGCAGAAGGATATTTTGTTTTGGAATGGTTTAAAAACAAGTGTGAACGCTCAAGAGCAATTTGGAGATATCTTCTGGACGATCCGGATGTCGATCTTACGACAGTAGAGCCTTATTTGATTCAAATGAATAAAGAGCGTCCTTTCTGGAGGTCGTTGAATGCTGAAATGCAGTATTTTCTAGAAGAATGGAAACGTTTGGCAAATTTGACCATTTTGGATATTTTTCATTACCGTAAGAGAATGTAAGAAAAACATTTAACTTCTTTTTGTAGTGTTTTTAATCTTTGTTATTAAAATTTTGCTGCAAATTGTCCCAGTCATTCGATTGCTTTTTGAAAATAATGGTTGCTTGATCTTATCATGTAGCTACTATGAGCATATTATTGACCATATTATGATCAAGATCAATTAAAAGTATGGTTAAGTAATCTTTATCTGGAAAAACAGTCAAATGGCTGGACAGTATGCTTCAAATGTTTAACAGTGTTTGTTCTAACAGAAAGTTCAGAAGCTACGAGAAATTACTTTAGAAAAAAGAATAGCCGACAGTGAGAGTCCTTCAATAAAAATGATAGTTTGTTTTTAAAAAGGGCGTTCTGGCGACCAATGTCGTCAAAAAAAAAAAAAAAAAAAAAAAATACATATTTTAAATTTATTTAGAGTCATCTCTTACCACTACACAACATTTCCTAAATACTTTTGTTTGAGAAATAGGATACTTTACGCTTTCAGCTATATCACGTGTGACGAAATAGAGATCATGAGCACGTTGTATGTTTTTAGTTCCAAAATCCTGCTACACATCCCGCAGTTTTCGAAGGCCAGTACAGTAAAACCCCAATAATTCGGATTAATTGGGACCAGACCCAATCCGGATTATCGAAAATCCGGATTATCCGGAGACTTAGAAAAAAATGAAATAAAATTAAGCATACTTACACAAAATCACTTTTATGTTAAACTTATTGAATATTTACAGACAGAAAAATGTTTACTTTGTAACAAAAAAATCGAAAAGATTTCAGAAAAAGTTTTTTTTAATTCAAAATATGACGATGAAACAAGTTAGTGTTATAGAAATCAGCAAAAATGTTTCTCAAGCTTGGAAAAAAAATGACCAAATCGATCCGGATTATCCGGAGATCCGGATTTTCGGGGTCCGGATTTGCGGGGTTCTACTGTATCTTAAAATCAGAATGTAACAATTATCGCGGCAGAATTTTCACCGAAGGTTGGTTCACTTGTTTACGATCGCCAAATCTGAGTGAGGCTCGTGCTGTCCCAAATGAATATTATCTTTTTCTAAAAAATAATTACTAACTGTAACTGTCTTGATTTGTTCCAATATTTGCTTTGCAATTAATTATTATTTGTACTGACAAGGCCTTGCGTGTAGCTTGGCGAAACGTTTACTTTTTTCTAAAAAATGTTTTTTAGTGTTTTAATTTTTGTATATAAATTTTATTTATTTTTAAAAATGTATTTAAGTCTGTCTTAATTTATATTATTCAATTTTTTAACATCCTCATAGACTTAACATTGTCATCCGGGTCTTTTTCCCTCAGTAGTGTGGGTTCTTAATTGAAATTCCAAACCATTTGCGCTGCCCTCCCACCCGCACGCTTTCCGAAAATAAAACAGACCGTGAAGCGGCAGCACAGACAATCATCTCATCGAGTTCATGAGTGAAAATTTAGGATTATTAAAATCTCGATCCGCATATTAAAACGCAGTCCGTCTGCCAAGTCCGATCTTGTTGGAAAACACATAACAAAACCGATTTTATCGGTTGATTCATAGGTTTACTATTGTGCTTTCCTGCATCCAAAAGTATCAAAATATAAAGGATTGGGAGCAAGAAATCTATGAGTTAACCGATAAAATCGGGTTTTTAGGTGTTTTCCATCAAGATATGACATGGTAGACCGATTTCATTTTAATATGCGAATCGAGATTTTGCTAATCCTAGTTTTTTACTCATGAACTCGATGAGGAGATTGTCTGTGCTGCCGCCTCACGGTCTAAAAAGAAAAGAAAATGAAACTATGTAACTTTCATCTGCAGCATAGTTAAATAAAAAAAATTGAATTATCTTGCACATATCTCATGCCAAAAAATAAATACAAATAAGTCTGATTTTAGGGCACGCTGTTTATATGCGAATGTAATTTGACCATGGGTGGATGTAGCCTGGATTTGTTTATTTTATTTTTTTTGGGGGGGAAAGAAAGGAGCCAGTCTTTTAAATTTTTCTTTAACCCTGGTTATGATTGCTATACCTCTATCTAAATGTAAGTTTATAACAAAAACTATACTTCTACCTAAATGTAAGTTATAACGAAAAAGATTTCTAATAAAATAACAGACACTTCAAGCATTTTAATTTCTTAGCTGTTCAACAATGCACTGATCCAACAGCAGTACCAATGTTTAATAGAATAACAATAAAATTTATCAATTCTTATAATTATAAATATTTTTTTATTTAATCATTAAATTTTTAATATTTCAGGCAGCCACATTCCAAAAAGTTGAAAGAGCGTCTCTGCCGCTGTTTCATGAAAACTTCCATAGAGTTTGAAGTCGTCGAAAGGAAGTCATACGCTCTTGGTCTTGCCAAAAGATCAAAGCGTTCCAAAAAGCGTCGTGCCACCGAGCGTACTTCTCGTAAATAAAGCTCTGCTCGTGATTTATGTGATATCATATTGTGACTTTTTCTTCCTGAAATGTGACTATTTATTACCTGATTTTGACATTTTGAAACTCCCGATTGTGACATTTCATCACCGATTGTGACTTGCTGTGGTTCTTCATTGCCTCTAGTTTTTTTAGCATCGTCAGTCGTCTTGTAACATCATCATTTTCCATCTTGTAACATCTTTGCCTACCTTGTAACATCGACTGATTTCTTGTAACGCCGCCATCGCTTGCCTGCTAAACATCATTGCTCCCTTTTTTGTAACATCACCACCACCTTCAATTGATTAAAATAAATATAAGTTGTCATTGGTCTATTTGACTCCAGTGCATTTTTTTAGTAATAATACATAAAATACTTTTTTTTCAGGTTTTTATTTTTTACTTTTACAAAATATGTATTGTACTTTTATACCAGTTTTGTTAAATAAGAAATAAACTAATATTTTTTTCTTGTGAATCCAAGAAGTACTAAAACAAGAGAGAAAAAAATCATGCGTCAAGCATGATATTATGAAGCACTTTCCAGCACATTCAAAATACATGTAGCAAAACTGCACAGTTTAAAAAATTAAAATATTACGTCTCATTTCATTATATGAAAATGTATAACGCATGTCAAAACCGAATTTCAGTGATCTACAATCAGAAAACTAATCTGAAGTTTTTTAGCAGCCTTGTATATGATACAGAGATTTGTATCTATTAACAACACGCATTCCAAAATTCAGTTCATTTAAGACATACATATGTTTCAGGTGAAAATTCCCCTTCAGCAATTTCCTCTAATAAGGAGAATGGATGCAAATACTTTTGTGCAGCCTTGTATATGAGGTATAGAATTTATGTATAAAGAGTAATGTGCAAAAAACTAAGTAAATTTAAAAGCGCATACCGAATTTTAAAACGTACTCTAAAGCAATTATTACGCAAAACTGATTTCATTTGTGTCCCTGTAAATTAATAAAAACTGCTACGAATGCTCTACTTTAACATGATCATAGTGAATTTCGGTGATTTATGTCAGTTTAGAGACATTTGAAATAGCGTAATGTCATTAAAATACTCTTCAAACGATTTTTCCCTCTATACAATAATGTAATCGAATTATTTTGAGTGTCTCTGTAAATGAACCATTAATCGTACATACTTCATATTCAATGTCAAACATGCTTCGGTGAACCTAAATAAGCCTTATCAATTGCATGAAAATCCGAGTATATATATAAGAATTAGAGCGTGGACAGACGGACAGAGATACTTTTCAACTTAGTTGTAAAATGCTAAAAAAAATGTAAAAATGATAAATTTTTATTCAATAAACATAATGATGGGCTAGAACTAAATGAAAATTTAAAAAATCGAAATGAATAGAAAAAAGTATTCCGTTTTCAGAGTTCTGAAGCTTTTTGCACACCATTATTATTTAGAGAAAATTTTGTTCTTTTTAATCTTCAAAATGTTCCAATGAACTAAAATGACATTTTCTGTATTAAAATACTGGTATACAAAAAGCCGGAGAGACTTGGCAGTTCTGAATTTTGCCTTTTATGATTAAATTGGCAACACTATTCATCATAATAAATCTACACAGTGCCACAATGGTTTGTAAAAATAAATGTTATTATAGTTTATGATTATTAATTATAATAACATTTACAACGTGTACGTGTTAATAATAATAAAAGACTAGTTGGATATGCCAATCCCAAAACTTTCTTCTATCTCATACGTACAATTTAATATTTAAAAATATAGTTACACTTGTAATTGCTTTTATAATTTTAATTCAATACTAAGCCAACTTTGATTTTCATCTTAAATTTCTGCTTCAGTCAATGAACAGAATTAAAACGAGTTTCCGTCTCTGCACGAACCGATGGACAATATGCATTTTTCTCAAATCAGTGACAGCCTACTTGTCATACTTAAAAAAAATCATGCACAAAAATTTTGATTCAATTCTATGCATAACTTCATACTTTTTTTGGTGGCACAATATTGAAAATGGCACAAAAATCGCTATTGCAGCGCCCCCTTCCTGCGAATTTTTTTCAAATTCAGCGCGGACCAACTAGCCATAGACATACACTTACACAAAAAATTTTGCTCAACTTGATGCATAATTTCATACACTTTTAGGTGGTACAATATTGAAAATGGCACAAAAATCGCTATTGCAGCGCCCCCTTCCTGCGAATTTTTTTCAAATTCAGCGCGGACCAACTAGCCATAGTCATACACTTACACAAAAAATTTTGCTCAACTTGATGCATAACTTCATACACTTTTAGGTGGTACAATATTGAAAATGGCACAAAAATCGCTATTGCAGCGCCCCCTTCCTGCGAATTTTTTTCAAATTCAGCGCGGACCAACTAGCCATAGACATACACTTACACAAAAAAATTTGCTCAACTTGATGCATAACTTCATACACTTTTAGGTGGTACAATATTGAAAATGGCACCAAAATCGCTATAGCAGCGCCCCCTTCCAGTGGAATATTTCAAAATCGAAGGAAGACCTGCTTGCCACAGCCAAAAGCGTTCACAAAAAATTTGGTTCAATTCTATGCATATCTGTATACACTTTTTGATGGCGGAATGGCGACATACGGACACACAGACAGACAGACATTTTATAAGAACATGTTTTTTGGAATCTCTGACCCCTAAAACGTGTAAATCCGTCGAAAACCGGAAGTCGAAAAAAATTTCGATTACAATATTTTCTTCTATTGAAGATAGAAGAAAGTAAAAACGTCTATCTACAATTAATGAAACACAGTCATATATACAGTAAAACCATCCTGAAGCGACCGCATTCCGTTCGAATGAAAATTGGTCGCTCCGAGAGATGGTTTCTTAATGGAGGTTATGTTTAAATTTAGATTTTAATTGCTAAAAAAAGCGTTTAATATTTTAGTATTCAATGTTAATAAAATTTATTTTTCACATTTGTAAAAAATAGAAATTAACTATCAAAATAAAAGTTAATTATTGCAGAGTTTAAAAATTGAATACGTTGACGTTTGCTTTGGTTTCACGGTTTTATCTTTTATAACTTTTCTTTCCAAGTCCTATAGAACTTCAGTAAATACATACAATTTTTTTTGAACGGGAACAAATAATGACGATTTCATTACTTTATTTCTTTAAGAGTTTCCTGACAGAATTTGACAGAGAATTCATTGACCATCATCTACAATTTGTCATCAGAGTAAAATTCATTTCCTAAGACGGCACAAAAGAGATTAAACACTTAAAAATTTCCTAAATAAAAAAAAAAAAAAAAAAAAATTCTAAATTTAATTTAGAAATTTGGTAAATACTGCGCTCTCCTAAATCATTTTTCGAATAAAACTTTCTTCAAGCGACCCGCAAGAAAACGGAATCGGTTTCATCTTCTTAAGGGCGGTCTTAAATCAAAAAGGGCAACTTTATGACAGAAGTTTTAATTTATTTTTAATGGGAAATGCCTGAAACTAGCAGGTGTTGTTGTTCAGAAACTACCAAATCGCACTCATATTTCAGTTTTTTTGCAAACACAATAGATATTTCAGAACAAGCTGTCAAAATGAACGTTCTGAACAGCATTTTCCGACAAAAGCAGAAAAAACAGTGAACTAAATTGAGAAAAGGGCGTGATCACGTGATTAAAATAGCTTATAACCCAGTAGATAATTTAATTATCACAAAATGGAAAAGTGGGTTCAATTTGAAAGCGCTTCTATGAATTAGTCTTTCAAATTTTATATCTTTCCACTAAAAAATGAATTTGCAAATGTGTCAAAACGTTTTGATCTTGTTGAGTAAAGCAGTTGAGAACATACTTTAAAAAAAACAAGTTGGAAATTGCACGTGAACGTAGCAAATGAGGTGCGTTCGTACGATAACGAAGTTTTAAAAATATTCAGATCTTTGTGATATAGTAGAGCGTACTTCGGATACAGTATAGTAGTCGAAATCTTTGTGTTTCTGTAAATATGCAGGAAATAATTTTTATTACACCTCAGCAACGTATATCTTATTCATAAAATATGAAATAGTTGAATATAATTAAAACACGCCCCAAACAATGTTTCCCCGTTTAGCATTATGTAGTGGAATACTTTTGTGTGACCCTGTAATTTTAAAATAAAAATTCTTTGCATCACAGATTATACAGAATGCATATTTTAGTATATATTTCATAGATTCATGCCAATTCTATTATGTTCGAATGAGTGTAACATCATAAAAATGCATTTGAACCTTTTTTCCCATTGACCGTAATGTAATGGAATACCTTTCATTGTCCCTGTAAATGATCTATGCATCCGACTTTCATAACATTTGAAATGACTCGATAAAATTACGTAATAATTATATGTTTTAAATTTCAAACGATTAAAATGCATTTGAAATTTTTTCCCCATTGACCGTAATGTAACGGAATCCTTTTGATTGTCCCTGTAATTGATCTATCCATCGAATTTTCATAAAATTTGAAATGACTCGACAAAATTATGGTATAATTATGTATTTTAAATTTCAAACGATTCGGTTGGGTAGTTTTTGCGTTGTTATATGCGGACGGACAGACGGACAGACTGAGCGACAACAATAGGTGCTACGTATTTACATAATTACGAACGCACCTAAAAATTGTAAAGAAAAATTTCTGCATTTTGTGTTAAATTTTGTATTAGGGTGATTTATTTCTAATGTTTTGCAATTATGTTACAAGATCAGATCAATAATAATCTAAAACAAAAGAAAATAATTATATATCAATTCTCTATATGGCAAATAATGACAATTAAGTTTAAAATAAAACAAAAAAGCTTTATAAAATTCCAGTATTATTTTGATAAATTTTATATTAACCTTTTGTGTGCGGGATAGGATTGGCGTTTACATTTTATTAAATCGTTCAACAATTTTATCTTTTATCTACCGCATTATGAATTCATAAAATTTTACATTCTAAAGTATTTTACTCAAATTGTTTAAACTAAATTAAAAGATTTACATAATGATTTAATAAATATTTGAAGGATTTCAGAAGGATTGAAGAATTTAGAAGAATAAATTAAAATTCAATTTACAGGGATTTTGTGCAATTTTTATAACCGCATTCAAATCTTTTATTTTTTAATTATTTTCTTAGAATTTCGCAGAATTATAAAATGTACAAATATGATGTTCTTACAATACAAATATAGAAATATTTCCGTATTGAAAAATCCCTATCTCCTTCCCTTGGCGAAAAGATGCAAAGGCAAAAGAAATCATCCTTTTAAAAGTATTTTTGTTTTGTGTAACCAATAATGCTTTTGGAACAAGATAAAGTAATGTATCTGTAACTCATTCTAAACAGTATTACAACTAACTGAATTATTAATATATTTATATAATAAGTTATTTTAATGGTACTTATAAGTACCGCCGGTAGACAAAGGGTTAACTAATTTTTTTCTTTGATGCGTATTTCAGTTGAAAATATCTTAGTGTCTGTGTTTGACAAAGAATATCTTTCAAAATATTCTACCCCATTACTTTTTCATATTAACCCCTTGAAGGGCGGCGGGATATATTTTATCCCACCTACGATTAATGAGGATTTGCACCGGAAAAATTTTTACTAAACATTACTTTTCTAACTTTGGTTGAAGAAAATAAGGGAGAGTAAAATTTCTTTTCCTCATTTGGAAATAAAATGTTACCAAATTTCCGGTGGGATTTCTGAATTACACAAATGCAATTGCTAGCTAAGGGCTAAGTTTGTTTGATTATCACCCAGTTTCTTAAATGTTTTCATCACCTCATTTTTCAACGATTTAATTTGTCAGTCCTCAAAAAGAATATTTCTTTCTCAAAAATATTATAATAATCTGAAATTTTTTTAAAACAAAATGGCTTGGTAACACTGGATTAAAATAAAGATAGTTTATGTTAGTAATTTTATTTCGTCTTAACTTAATATTCTTTGCAATCCGTGAGAAAATCAATCGTAACTAAAATCAATAGGTAAACATTAAACTCAAATTTCAAAATCCGTAACTTTTTCAAATTAAAATTGCTTAATTGACATTCAATTTTTTAAATGTATCAATCTCTTCATTTGTAATCTATTTAAATTGTCAATGCGTAAAAATAATATTTCTCTTAAAAAAAAATGGGTGACGATCTGAATAAAAAAAAAATAATCTTCTGTAACACTGAATTGAAATAAGTCAGTTCATTTTAATATTTTTATTTCGTGTTACTCGGTTCTTTGCAATCCGTTAGAAAATTAATTGAAATTAAAATCAACAGATCAACATTAAACTCAAATTTCAAAGGTGTAATAAGCATTTTCAAGTGAATGCATCTTGTTTTTACTTACCCATCATACGTAGCATAGGGTAAATCTTGCAATCGTTTTGAAAATCGAAAAATTTCTTGGCGGATTTACACGTTTCAGATCCTGGAGATTCCGAAAAACCTATTTTTAGAAAAAAAAAAAATTATCGTCCGTCCGAATGTGTGTCCGCCTGTCTGTTTGTAAACGCTCTATCTCCCGAACAAATTGAATAGAGACTTGAAATTTTGTATGTACTTCGTATGTATGAATGGGACGAAGCCTATTTAATATCAGTAACCTCGATTATCCGGAACTATTTTTTTCGGATTCTCGAAACATTCGTTTTGATGAAAGGCAGATAAAAATTTTAGAATTTTTTTACTTTAAAGAGTTTATGGGAAAGACAATAAAATAACATAGATTTTGCATTAAGAATGAAGTAGATCGGATAATTAGTCCCCGAGATTTTTGTAACTCTATTTAGCCCACTCTTCGATTTTTCACGACCCTGTATTTTATTCAAATTTCAATTCAAAGATATATTTTAATTGTAAATGAGATGCTTAATCCGACGCAGCAAACTGTTAGTTAATATGATTATGATTTTTGGAGTTATAAAGATGTTGCTTTTACGCAATTAGGTACTACTCGAATAGTTTGACGTTTTATATAATTTGTCGAAATTGGTTCATCCGCAATTTATTAATGGAGCAATATTATGTATATTCAAAATATAGAAATATACGTTTAAATTTTGTTTTGGAATGGCAATGCATTTTATAAATAGTTTACAAATGTTTATTTTCATACATCATATTATGCATATCCATGGTGGGTAAGTATTACGATAGTCCCCAACGACTAGTTCTTTTTTTAATCACATACTTAATATTGTGAACTCCAATTTAAGGCGTGCACCAACGAATTAATTGCTTCATGAAACAAGCTGCCAAGCCATCGGAGCAGTTATTAATTTGCCATAATTACTACTACATATGTTAGAGCTGACGCATAAATGAACGTTACTTTAATCCCGCTCGGTTCACCTAATACAGAGGCGAAACAAAAACTGTATTTATTCACCCGAATGCCTAATGGAGAAAATTGACTTAATTTACGCTAGTTCTCAAATTAATCTTTATTAGCAAATCTTATAAGAAACGGAATATTTAAAATTTAGTGCTAAATTTTATATTAAAGAATTTTAGTGCAAATTATGGCGTACAAATAAAAATTAATATAACACTGATTTATGAAATACAAATGTAAAATAAAGCAAAAATGTTGCTTCCGCATAAGAATTGTCAATGTGCAGAAATGAGTTTTGTTCTTATTTAAATATTCAGTATAATAAAACCTGTAAGAAAAAGAAATTCATATTTTTGTTGTAAACTTTTTAAATTAAAGTGTTTTAAATCTAATGTTTCAGTATACCGCAATTATATTGAAAGATTATTGAAATAGTAATGTAAAACCAAATGAAACACAAATATATTTACGCTCAGTGTAAAATAATAACTAATTTTGAATTAAAATTTTTATTTCAAAAAACAATGAAAAAAATCTTCAGAATTCATGCATGAAATTTTTAATTAATCCTTTGCTTACAGATCAGGATTGGCGATTCTTTTTACATTAAAACATACTACAATTTAGAAAAGTTTTATGTTTTGCGCATATTTTGTATGAAAATATTCTAGTAATATAAATGTATGACAGAGAACATTTAAAAACAAGGGTGGAAATAGAAAAAAATAGTCATTAGAACGTACTGTCCCGACGCCATAGTCCTTGGTTTAAAGGATTTTAGCTGACATACAAATTAATCTTGTCCTACAAGATTTGTAAAATTAACGCTATTCCATACCTAAAATTTTATTTTCAAAACTAATAAGAAAAATAATAATAACAGATTGAATGCAGTTGATACTTCGAAAATGACCGCAAAATTTATCTCTTCGAGCTTTACACTCTTGAACCGAAAGAATGGTTTTGGCTTCTCAGGAAAGAGCTGTAATTTATTGAATCGTGAATGAGTTGTTTTTTAAAGGCTTAACTCATCTTGATTTAGATTGTTTATTTAAGTAATTCATCTTGATTTAAAATGTTTAGAAACAACTCACTCACTTGAGTTGTTTCAACTCTTTATGAGAAGCTGCCTTTCAAAACGTGAGATGAGCGAATTTTCCACAACTTGAGTTAATTTTTGGCTGACCTTTTAAGAGAGTAAGATAATTTGAAACCTTAATAATATACCTTTGCGAATAATAAATGTATGTAGAAAATCTATATACAAACGCTTTTAACCCCTTGAAGACGAGCGACACGTATACGTGCCGCAAAAAGGCTTAAGAATCCTTGTTTATTCCCACCGGTAAAGTTATACGATAAAATTTGAATTATTCAATCGGAGCATTTTCTCGATTCAAGAAGACACAAATTTCTGTTTTTTAATACTGGTGACAAAACATTAAAAATTTCGTAAAAGACCCCCGTCGCGAAGGGGTTAAGAAAATACTATCACCATACTACGTGAATATGTTTCATAAAATTTCAGCAAATCATAGTTCAGTAAAAGGAATATGGAAAACTTTATTTTTAAAACTTGTAAGAAAAATAATATTAACACATTGAATGCAGTTGATATTTCGAAAATGACCTCAAAATATATTTCTTCGAGGGTTACGATAATTTTAAACCTTCATAAAATACCTTTGCGAAGTAATAAATGTATTTAGAAAATTGATGTAGAAACGCTTTTAACTCCTTCGCGACGGGACTTATTTACGAATTTTTATAATGCATTGTCATCGGTTTTTAAAAACAGAAATTTGTGCCTTATTAAATCGAGAAAATGTTCTGATTTAATAAGGCAAATTTTACAATAAAATTTTACATGTAAAGATAAATAAGGATTCTTAAGGCTTTTTGCGGCACGTATACGTGTCGCTCGTTCCTAAGGGGTTAAGAAAATACAATCACCATATTCCTTGACTATGTTTCATAAAATTTCAGCAAATAATATTTCAATTAAAGGAATATACACAAGTAATTTTAATAATGAATATCGAAAACTTTATTTTAAAAACTAGTAAGAAAAATAATACGAGGGTAATTCGGAAAGTAACCACCGTTTATGAATTTAAAAAAAAAACTAATGAAAGGAAACATGTTTTATTACTTACGTATGAAAGTCACGTTCTTCAGCTACTTCTCAACATAATTGTTGTATTAATTAAAACAATTATCATAACGGTAAATCATCTTTGAAATTCCATCGTCACAGACTTCTGCCGCCGGCCTAATCAACTGCGATTATTTTTAAATTCAAATCGCACCACTCTTTCAATCCAAAGAATTTTAACATATTTTTCTATATAATTTGCTGATAAACGTACTACCAAAAATGTTTTAAAAAATAGTGAGTCAAGTAAAATATTACGAGAGTAGTACATTTATCAGCAAATTACGTAGAAACATGTGTTAAAATTATTTGGATTGAAAGAGTGGTGCGAGTTGAATTAAAAAAATAGTCGCAGTTGACTAGGCCGGCGGCAGAAGTCTGTGACGATGGAATTTCAAAGCTGATTTACTGTTATGATAATTGTTTTAATTAATACGGCAATTATGTTGAGAAGTAGCTGAAGAACGTGTCTTTCATACGTAAGTAATAAAACATGTTTCCTTTCATTAGTTTTTTTTTTAATTCATAAACGGAGGCTACTTTCCGAATTGCCCTCGTATTAGCACGTTGAATGCAGCTGATATTTCGAAAATGACCGCAAAATATATTTTTTCGAGTTTTACGATAATTTGAAACTTATCTTACTTAAGAAAAATACCTTTACGACGTAATAAACATATTTAATTATATACAGATGTTTTCAGAAAATATAATCAGTATATTACATGAATATATTTTATAAAATTTCGGAAAATCATAATTCAATAAGAGAAGTATAATAGTAATTTTAACCACTTAATCGCCCGAGAAATTCACAGGCTGCTAGCTTCTGCGGCTTTTATTCGTAATTGTTTAATTCCCACCAGTTTTATAAAATGTTAATTATTATTATTCTGATATCATTTAACTTGCCCATTAAAACAAATAAATACTTTTGTTTTTGTAAAAAGTAGTGGCAAGAATGAATTCGAATTTTTATACCGTAATTTAATGTGACCATAAAGGGGTTAAAAATGCACAGCTAAAACATTACATGCAAAACTGACATATTGAATGCTGTTAATATTTCGAAAATTACTCTGAAATTTATTTCTCTTAAGGTTAAGATAATTAAAAAAATAATAATAAAAATACCTTTACAAAGTAATAAATACATATGAATAATCTTGTATACAGATGCTTTATATAAAATACAATCGTTATATTACGCGAATATATTTCATAAAGTTTGAAGAATCATAATTTAAAAATATGAATACGCGCTAGTGATTTTAATAAGTCATATCTGAAGCTTTATTAGCAAAACTAGTAAAAAAAAAAAAAAAAAAAAAAAAAAGTGTTAACACATTGATTGCAGTTGATATTTCTAAAGTGACCTCGAAATTCATTTTTTTAATGTTACGATAATTTTAAACCTTAATAACAATATTTTTACAAAGTAGTAAACATATTTAAAAAATCTATATACAGACGCTTTTCAGAAAACACAATCACCATATTGCGGGAATATGTTTAATGAATTTTTGGAACATTGTAATGCAATAAAAGAGATACAATAGTAATTTAAAAAATGCACAGGTAAAACTTTAATTTTAATAAGTCATATCTGAAACTTTATCTGCAAAACTAGTAAGAAAATTGATGTTAACACAAATGAATGCAGTTGATATTTCTAAAATGACAGGAAAACTTATTTCTTCGAACGTTACGATAATTTTAAACGTTTATAACAATACATTTACGAAGTAGTAACCACATTAAAAAATGTATATACAGACGTTTTTCAGAAAATACGATTACCATATTGCGCTAACATATTTTATAAAATTTTGATGCATCATAATTCAATAAGAAAAATACATTAGTAATTTCAAAAATGCATAGCTAAAACTTTACTTGAAAAACTACCTAAGAAAATTTATGTTAACACATTGAATGCAGTTGATATTTCGAAAGTGACAGGAAAATTTATTTTTTCGAGCGTTAAGATAATTTTAAACCTTAATAACAATTTTAAACCTTAATACCTTTACGAAGTAGTAACCACATTTAAAAATTATAAACAGACGCTTTTCAGAAAATACAATCACCATGTTGCACAAACATGTTTTATAAGATTTTGGCACATCATAATTCAATAAGAAAAATTCAATAGTAATTTTAAAAATGCATGTCTGAAACTTTACTTGAAAAACAAGTAAGATAAATGATGTCAACACAATGCATGCAGTTGGTATTTCTAAAGTGACAGCAAAATTTATTTTTTTCGAGCGTTATGATAATTTTTAATCTTAATAAAAAGGCCTTTAAGAAATTGTAAACCCATTTTAAAAATCTATATACAGACTCTCTTCAGAAAATACAATCGCCATATTGCGCGAGTACGTTTTATAAATTTTTCGCACATTATAATACAATAAAAGAAATACAATTGTAATTTTAAAAATGCATAGCTAAAACTTTACTTGAAAAACTAGTAAGAAAAATTATGTTAACACAATGAATGCTGTTGGTATTTCTAAAATGGCAGCAAAATTTATTTTTTCGAGAGTTACGATAATTTTTGACCTTAATAACAATGCCTTTACGAAATAGAAACCACATTTAAAAAATCTATATACAGACTCTCTTCAGAAAATACAATCGCCATATTGCCGAGTACGTTTTATAAATTTTTCGCACATTATAATAAAATAAAAGAAATACAATTGTAATTTTAAAAATGCATAGCTAAAACTTTACTTGAAAAACTAGTAAGAAAAATTATGTTAACACAATGAATGCTGTTGGTATTTCTAAAATGGCAGCAAAATTTATTTTTTCGAGAGTTACGATAATTTTTGACCTTAATAACAATGCCTTTACGAAATAGTAACCACATTTAAAAAATCTATATATAGACTCTTTTCAGAAAATACAATCGCCATATTGCCGAGTACGTTTTATAAATTTTTCGCACATTATAATATAATAAAAGAAATACAATTGTAATTTTAAAAATGCATAGCTAAAACTTTACTTGAAAAACTAGTAAGAAAAATTATGTTAACACAATGAATGCTGTTGGTATTTCTAAAATGACAGCAAAATTTATTTTTTCGAGAGTTACGATAATTTTTTACCTTAATAACAATGCCTTTACGAAATAGTAACCACATTTAAAAAATCTATATATAGACTCTTTTCAGAAAATACAATCGCCATATTGCCGAGTACGTTTTATAAATTTTTCGCACATTATAATACAATAAAAGAAATACAATTGTAATTTTAAAAATGCATAGCTAAAACTTTACTTGAAAAACTAGTAAGAAAAATTATGTTAACACAATGAATGCTGTTGGTATTTCTAAAATGACATCAAAATTTATTTTTTCGAGAGTTACGATAATTTTTTACCTTAATAACAATGCCTTTACGAAATAGTAACCACATTTAAAAAATCTATATACAGACTCTCTTCAGAAAATACAATCGCCACATTGCGCGAGTACGTTTTATAAATTTTTCGCACATTATAATATAATAAAAGAAATACAATTGTAATTTTAAAAATGCATAGCTAAAACTTTACTTGAAAAACTAGTAAGAAAAATTATGTTAACACAATGAATGCTGTTGGTATTTCTAAAATGACAGCAAAATTTATTTTTTCGAGAGTTACGATAATTTTTTACCTTAATAACAATGCCTTTACGAAATAGTAACCACATTTAAAAAATCTATATATAGACTCTTTTCAGAAAATACAATCGCCATATTGCCGAGTACGTTTTATAAATTTTTCGCACATTATAATACAATAAAAGAAATACAATTGTAATTTTAAAAATGCATAGCTAAAACTTTACTTGAAAAACTAGTAAGAAAAATTATGTTAACACAATGAATGCTGTTGGTATTTCTAAAATGACATCAAAATTTATTTTTTCGAGAGTTACGATAATTTTTTACCTTAATAACAATGCCTTTACGAAATAGTAACCACATTTAAAAAATCTATATACAGACTCTCTTCAGAAAATACAATCGCCATATTGCGCGAGTATGTTTTATAAATTTTTCGCACATTATAATAAAATAAAAGAAACACAATTGTAATTTTAAAAATGCACAGCTAAAACTTTACTTGAAAAACTAGTAAGAAAAATGATGTTAACACAATGAATGCTGTTGGTATTTCTAAAATGACAGCAAAATTTATTTTTTCGAGAGTTACGATAATTTTAAACCTTAATAATAATATCTTTATCAAGTAGTAATCGCATTTAAAAAATCTATATACAGATGCTTTTCAGAAAATATAATCACCATATTATGTGAATATGTTTAATAAAAATTCGGCAAATCATAATTCAATATAAGGAGTACAATAATAATTTTTAAAAAGCACAGCTGAAACTTTACTTGCAAAATTAGCAAGAAAATTAATTTTAACACATTGAATGCAGATGTAATTTCGAAATTGGTCGCAAAATTTATTTCTTTGAACGTTAGGATGATTTGAAACTTTTATAAAAATACTTTTACGAAGTATTAAACTTTTTAAAATAAACCTATGTACAGACGTTTTTCAGAGAGTACAATCATCATATTACGCGAATATGTGTCATAAAGTTTTGAGAAATGATAATTAAATTAAAGGAATATAAACTGGTAATTTTAACCACTTAATCGCCGTGCCCGAGACATTCACGGGCTGCAAGCTTCACGAATTTTATTCAGAATTGTTTCATTTGCTCCAGTTTTATAAAAAAAAAAAAAGCGTAATTGGTTTTATTCTGGCATCAAGTGAACAAGTGAACAAGTTAATCGGTTTCTTGGACTTCCTAGTTGCTGAGCAACTTTACATCCAGGGTAACAAGATACAGTGTTTTTCAATGCAATGGGAGCCAAAAAGATGTTTAGACGTGGCTGGTTGCCACAGAAAAAAGAGTATAAGAAAAAGATACATAAAAAATTAACAGTATAACTTAGTACACACAAAAAAAAGAAAAAGAAAAAGAAAAAGAAAAGAAAAAAGAAAAAAAATTTCATTTGATCACAAACTGAGCTAGCCAGTCCATAAAGACGAAGAAAGCTACCGCAGGGAAAAAACCGCCCCAATTTAAAAAAGACCCTTTACAAAGACCATACATTAAGTTTAACAGAAAAAATAATTTAAAAAACAGTAATATATGCAAAAACGCAAAAAAGAAGGAAGTTTAACATTAAGATTAAACAAAAAGACTAATCATGAAAATAAAAGATATTTACAATATTTACAACGAGAAGAGTTCAATATAACTAAAAGGAAACGCAAGGATAATGGGAAAACAAAATTTAGAAGAGCTCGTCGACCGCGTGGTCTGGTAACTCGAGAGAGAATATACGATTAAATGCAAAGACGTAAAAAAAATGACAAGTATGAATAATATAAAGAAAGTTTTATTTTTATTTTTATTTTTATTTTTTATTATCATTATTATTTTAATCAATTTTTTACTTATAACACGGCAAAACAGAAAACGAAAAGAAGCAAGAAGTTTAACTTGAAGTAGATATTAATCTACGTTAATGTGGAGTTGGTTTGCAAGTATATCAATATTCTGGCATCATTTTACTTGTCATTAAATAAGATGAATATTTTTATTTAAAAAAAGTGGTGGGTATAATGAATTTGAATTTTTAAACCGTAATTTAATGCGATCATTAAGTGGATAATAATGCATATCTAAAACCTTATTTGCAAAACTAGTAAGAAAAATAATAGAATTTCGAAAATGACTTCGAAATTAATTTCTTCACGTGTTACGACAATTTGAAATCTTAAGAAAAAAACTTTGCGAAGTACTAAAGATATTTGATGACCTGAGAAGCGAAGAGTACAAGTGGTGAAAAATCGATTTAGAGTAAATTGAGCTTAAATTTTAGAAAGGAATTAATTTGAAATGTAATTAAAGATATATTTTAACATCAATAATAACTGATAGAACTGAAATAGGAATCTGTCACTTGTTTCATTGTGGCCTTTTACCTCTTACATAGCTGCCAACTTTTACGCATTTTTTTGTACCACAAAAATTTCATAATAAATATTGTCTTATTTAATCGTTGACATCTTATGATTAAACAGATGGAAAATATCTGTACAATTTTATTGGTAGCAAAAATGCGTAAAAGTTGGCAGCCATGTGCCTTATTTCAATTTATGTAGTAAAAGTAGTGTACAATTTTCTCTAAATTTATAATTAATAAATATTGATTATGATTCGGCAAAAGTGGTGTATCTCCAGAACGCAGCACATAGATAGAGAATCATTTATACAGTCGAGTCTCTCTATAACGAAACTCCATACATCGAATTTCTCTATGTAACGAATTTTTAGTAGGAACGGTCCCCTTTTTTCATGATTACATTAAAAACAGTCTCTATATAGCGAAATATCTATCTCCATATAACGAATTTTTTCATAAATTGTTTTTTTAATTCAGTTTTAAAAAAGTTTGAAAATCACATGGAATCAAATTTCCATCACTTATTTTTGATTTATCGTTCAACGCTGAGTTTTTTATATTGCTTCTCTACCTTGAATCTCCTTGATCTTTAAGTCCAACGAATTCATTCCAAGAGTCCCCCTCCCACGCATCTTTTAACATCCTTCTCAAAATAGTGTCAATTTAATTGTTACAGATGTAAAACATGGATCAATGTGGTAAATGAAGTCAGTGTTGATTTCAGAGTGTGGCTTGGGGGGGACATTCACTCCCGGAGCAATGATATCGCCTCCGAAAATTTGAGATGTTGTGTTTTCAATGGCAAAAAAAAAAAAAAATTAACGTACATTTTTCTTGTGTGATTTTCATTAAACTTTTGTCACTAAATGTCTATTCTCTTTTTTGAAACTGTTCAAATAATTAAGAAATAGGATATTACGTTAATATTTATAGTTAAACACTTCAAATTTTTAATTAAACGTATAAAAAATAATACTTGTTCAAAATTTGCACATTAAACAGAAATTTTAATTGCTTTCTCTATTCAACGAATTTCTCTATATAACGAATTTTTTACTGGAACAATGGATTTCGTTATATAGAGACTCGACTGTATTTCCTTATCCCGTAAAGAGAAAAGCATATTTCCTGGTCGTCCGTACATTTGGTTTATTTTTTTCAGTTTTATCACTTATACCTCCTGGCTTCCAGTCTTCATTAAAAAAAATGTATATACAGGCGCTTTTCCGGAAATACAATCACCATATTCCGTGAATATGTTTAATAAAATTTCGGCAAATCATAATTCAATAAGAGAAATTCAATAGTGATTTTAAAATTGTTCAGTTAAATTTTATTTGCAAGACTATCAAGAAAATTAAAATTAACACATTGAATGTAGTTGATATTTCGATTTTATTTTTTAGAACGTCACGATAATTTGAAACTTTAATTAAAATACTTTTACGAAATAATAAACATATTTAAATAATGTTATATACAGAAACTTTTAAGAAAATACAATCAATCCGTGAATATTTCTCATAAAATTTCGACAATTCATAATTCAATAATATGAGTATAATAGTAATTTTAATAATGATAGACCTTGCCTGAATCAAATGTATTTTCACGAAGTAGTCAAAATATTTAATCATATTCAATCATAATCTAATCATAAGGCTATCCTAACCTGAGAGTTAATTTGCCTGAAGTTTCTGTATGTATGTGCGTATATATGTAGGAAACGCGATAACTTTTGATAGAAATTTCCGATTTGCTTCAATTTTTCTTCTAAGTTCATTTGACAAGACGCTTCTCTGATTAGTTTTGGGCGTTGATTGGATAAGTATAAAGGAGTTGGGGAGATGGAAGGCTAATCCAGCTCTTAATTTAGAAAATTGGTTTTTCATGCAAAATCATCCAATTTGTTTGAAATTTGGTATGCCTGTTTATTCATGAAAGGGGGCTTCCCTGATTAGATTTGCACATTCATTACTGAAATATGAAGGGAGAAACAGGAGTCTAACTCTTTGTCTTAATTTAGGTAAATGTGCTTTTCATGTAGATCTGATTTGTTTCAAATTGGGTATCGCAGTTTATATTGATAAGACATTTCTCTGGTTAGATTTGGAGGTTCATAGGTTATGAATAAAGGAAAAGAAAGGACGGGGCATAAGCCTCCCTTAATTTAGATAAATGGGTTTCTGATGCAGAATTATTTAATTTGCTACAATTTGGTATCCATGTTTATTCTTATAAGGCAATTCCTTGATCAGATTTAGATGATCATTGGTTAGGTAAAAGAAGGAAACAGGGGCTAATCTCCCCCTTTATTTATTTTTGGAAGGACTTTATTCGTGAAAATAAGTACAATATACAGTATATGAACATACAGTATATACAGTATATAAATTCCAGTGAGCTCAACGCCATCAGTTTATCTAGGCACTTTTCTTTTTATTAATTTAATTTGAATTCCCATCTTTATTTTTAAAAAGAACACGTGGTGAAAAAAAATCATATTTTATTCGAAACGTAATACATTTATAGAATGATACCATTTTCAGAAATTGGAAAGACAATAACATTATCATGCACTTTTCTTTAAATCGCTTTTATTTGAAAGACTTTCTTTAGAAATATTCTTGATATATATGTAAGGAACCCGAGTCTTGGCCTTACGTTCGTGGGAGTTCCGTCACCATCCGATCCGAGGAGAGGGAATTCATGTACTGTAGTCGTGGAGAGCTGCGGGACTTCGGGCGATACAACTCATAGATCCGTCGCGTCAAGCTTTGTAGGTGCCGGGGAAAGACTTTGGAGATCGCGCCGAGTCAATCGTCCGAATGGCCGGGAAAGATTTTGGTGTTTTACCATCGATAAGCCGTTATTGTTGTTGAATCATGAGGTGTGATTGAGAGACAAATAACGACACAGTATTTTCACTGGGGGCCTGGTTTATTAATCCTTTTTGGCAGATCTTTGGGAGAAACCAGGTCCCTGGAACTTGACGCTTTCTTTTTAAAAGTTCGTTTATTTGGGCAGCATTTTATTAGGCAAGTGTTGGGTCAAAAAAGCCGCTTGTTTTAGGCGCTCCCGCTATTTAAAGGCCGTTAATTCGCATTATTTCTACCAGGTCGCGATACTAACTAATGGGTGTTACTCCAAATTTAATTGGTTAAGAAATATCTGGGCACTATGACGTTGTTAGGCGCGGTTTTCCAGGGTTTTATTGCTGATCTTACAAATTAAGAATTGCGTTTACGTCAGCTTTTTTAATCTTAAAGAACATCCAAAAATCATCTCTGAGAGTAATAAATGTTAGGTTGGGAAAGAACATTAACAGGGGCAAACTAGCTTTAAATATTAGAATTAAGGTTACAAGAAGGGGCATTTAAATTTTAAATTTTAAAAAGGCTATAGGTTTTATCCTTTCATATATATATCTATGTTGTCCTTCGATTTCTCTGAAATAACAGTAGTATTTTTCTGGTTAAATTTTTACGGTGCCTAAAGCGATTTTTCAGTTTATTTCCTTTAAAAATTTTTTGGTACGAATATTTATAGAACGAGGTATTTCTTGGAAAAATTTATCAATCTTTTCAGGGAAAAACACTTCTATTGATAAAGAGTTGAAACTAATAAATGACGCATTAATTTTTGAACATATTGATCTCGTAATAAATAAGCTCTTTTGTTCTCGTCTATATTATAAAGGCCAAACATATCTGTGCTTAACGCATACGTCATTTTGCGAATGACAACACTTTCCCATGTAAATTCGGTTTTGAAATTATCGCTACTGCAAATTTTACACTTATAAACTTCGCACAGTTTAAATTTTTATACCGTCGTATAGAGAAAAAATGTACTTTTAAATGCAATTTGTTTGAATTTGTTTATTGGTTTATTATTCATATTTTTTTACTTATTTATTTTTGAAAAGATACTAACATACCTCTTTTAAAAAACATCTATTTTAACAAAGTATTTGTATGACGATCGATTTTAATCTCAATAAAGGTAGTTATTATGGGTAATTAAAATAAATTTCGTTTATTGTTTTATATAACGTAGATAATCGTCAACATTATAATAATTTCGTTAATATAATTAAGATGTTTTAAATTTTATGTGCGAATTTCTTAAAGTTAATAGATTAAAAAAATGTATTAAAATTAAGAGTAGAATTTTTTTTTCATTTTAAAATATCCTACGCACTTTTTTAAAAATATGCTATAAATTTGTTAAACATTATTTTAAAATCATAATGAAAATAAACTGACTTTCCTTTCCAATTATCTCAAACTTAAAAACGATTAATAAAATTTTATATTTTTTATTATTTTTTTGATATTGTAAAAATATGTTAGCTTTCTATTATTAAAACAGAAATAAATAAAGAAAATTATTATAGAAAGTTGTTCATAAAACAACTCTTTATAATATTTTTCTATTCCAGATATAGATGACGCCACGAGATTTTTTGCTTAGAATACCAATGTAACATGGAAAATGTTTAGTAAATAATTGAGAACGACTGAATTGAATGAAACATGCAACCATATTTAGCTAATATATAAGACTTTCATTGGAAATAATATGCTGCAAGACAAGTATTACAACAATTACTTCGCTTTTCTAACAGAGCAACTGTGTTTAAAAGTTATTTATGGAATTTATGTTCTTTTAATACGGAACTTCTCTGTTTTCAGAAAAATTACGGAAAACTTACTGCATTTATAATCTCAAAATGTCAATAACGGAAGTTGTACTGTTTTTTTGAAAAAAAAATGAAACTATTCCGTAGAATTTTACAGAAAAATTTGTGTATATTAAAGGATATTTTTCACAGTGATTACTATAATACTGGTTTTTACAACCCACCCAGGTTACGTCACTGAATCATGATTGGCTAAAACATTTTGCCCGTATGACGTACGGGCAAATCAGAGAAGCGGTTAACACACCCTTCAGAGAGTTTAGACTAGGGTGAATTTTAAATAATCAAATTAAAAACATAACAAAAAAAATCATGGATCAAGCATAGATTATGAAACTCTTTCCAACACTGACAAAATATTGCAATGGAACTTCACCGTTTAAGATGATGAAAGAAGATGTCGTAAATAAACAATTTTGAAAACGTGCAATCAGATGTAATCATCCATAGATAGCAATCTTTCTTTGAGTAACCCTGTATGTGAATTTATTTATAGTCTACAAACATCTCCTTCTATATGAGATGTAGCTAGCTGGAAAACACATAACACAATTAAAAAAGTCCTTTCAGCCATTGACGTCAAAAAGAGGTAGCTTTTATATTTCTTGGTTTTAAAGTTTTGCAAGTTTTTCTTGAAACTAATTTTACATAAATTTCAAGAAGCTAAAATGCGACGAACCCGATAAGAGAATATTCATAAATACTGAAATTGAATTAGAATTGTGCCAAATTAGTAAGCTATAGCCAAGTTGGCATCATTTATGGTTACTTATTTTGCTCATCAAAGTTAGCGATATTTCGCCAGTGTTGCTAGCTTTGACGAGAATTTGAAGCTAACGGATATTAATAATATTTAACCATTGCTCTTCAATGCACGGTACAAATGGGCGCTATTTTGAAACAAATGACGGAAGAAGCTGGGTCAACGAACTTGGTCATGACATTGGTATGTACTATACATACAATCAATGTCCTCTAAATCAGTTTATAAATACTAGATTTAAACCATTAAGAAAATCTGATTGCTTCAAAATGTCAGCCACCCTAGGAAATCAAACTCCTACATCTGAGACCTTTTTTTAAAGATAAACATAAAACAAAATATACTTTAGAGTCCTTGTATAAAGGTCAAACTTTTAAAGAAATATTTTTTAATTTTAAAATTATTTGCATAATTTTTTTAATTTTTAATTTAAAAAAATCAAATGGCTGCTATTTCGAAAAATGATGGTGAATGAAGCTGACCAACAAACTCAGTCGAGACATTTGTATGTATTACGCATACAATCAATCTCATCCAAATCGATACATAAATATGAGATATATCGCATGATAAAAATCCGATATTTACATATAAATCAACATTTGGACGGATGCTGGTATTGTGGTTTTGGTTTCATGATCAGTGAAATTACGCTAATTTTTTACGGAAGTGCTTTCCTCCCGATGCACATACGGGTATTTGCGTTATCTACGCGGCCAAAATTATTTTATGATATATATCTATCCTAAAAGATACGGTTGAAAGAAAAAATACATTTGGTAAATTTATAAAGGTGATTTATTCAGGGCCAGACTTATGCAGGGGCATGCGAGGCAGTTGCCCCGGTCCATACCCCTCTTTAAGAGGCTCCCATGAGACTAATCAGGATTTTTATTACAGGATGTTTAAAATTAGCCAAAAGTGATTAAAATCCATATATTTTTTCAAACATTTAGGAGCGGAGTACGGTCCCACTTGCCCTCTCTGCTTCTAATTTCCCTTCACACCATGCAGAAAATAGATTATATCATTACAAAAATAATGATTCATATTTTAGTACAACAATTTAGTATTCTGTAGTCTTTAAAAAAAGTTCTTTATTAATATTTCCTCGTAACGCGACAAGTTAAAATCATTAATTATGACAATTTTTGAGTTTTCTTTTTCCTTATATCTTATAATGTACGCAGTTAAGAAAAGAAAAAGTTTGCAAAGAAATATTCATGTCAACCAATCTATCATATTTTTCTATTAGTACCAAACTAGTACTTTTTCTTAAAGCTATCATCATGTTTTTTTGAGATATCTTCTATGCAGATCCGAGCAGTACTGAGTACAAAATTTATGCATACGCACACTATGTATGAAGTTTAGTACCAGCTACTTGCACATTATCCACAAAAAAATTCCATAGATAGATACAAGGGTGCTCCCGAGAATGATGCTTGACCCGGAGCTTGTCTATTAGATTTATTAAACTAAAGCACATTTTTATATTTAAAACTAATGTTCGTTTTATGTCTCTGAAAACTCATCACGGATACTGGGCTTCTCAGGCAAAAGAAGAAGAAATGTTTCTAGAAAAAACCTGTTCATCCTTCTTCTTTTTACTTTTTTCACGCTACTTATAAGAGGGTCTAAAGTTAAAAAGTAGTCAATAAAAAATATCTTTGCTGCAGTTTTTCTAAGAGAATTTTTGCACGAAGTCTTGTTCCGGATCAATTGTATGTTCGCTTGAAATTGTCTTCAGTATGACTTTTTAGCGGTATATTAGGTTGCATAATTAATGCCTGTTATGTCAGAAGCGAATTTTGGATTAAAAAAAAACTCTCCTGTTTGTATTACCATCATTGGTATTGCCAAAATTTGCTTTTGCTATGTTTACTAATAAACCTGTTTCTTTGCGAAGTCTTTTCTGGATTTCGAGCGGTTTTTTTTCTGTGCTTCAGTCTTCCTCTCTATATATATCTTTACTGGCAACTTAAAAGCCAAATTGAGAATGCTTTCAAAAATTATAATTCTAGCATGTAAAATTTAAAGGCCAAACTTGATGGCTTCAGAATTAATTTCGATTTGAATATCAAATTTGTTGAAATGTTTAGAAGTTGCACATATGTAGCATCGACTTGTGTATTTTATGCAAGTCGCATCGTTGAAGATCTTGCCATCTATCACTGTCATGATGAACACGTAAATGGCTGAGAACCAGTTGCCACTTAAATTAACCTCATTGGCGTTTAGTGACATCTCGAAATTTTTTATAAAGTTAGATTATTCCACCGCAACATCAGTATTTTCTTTGGCATAACGAAATCTTATTGGACGGCAACGTATGACAGATATCTGAAATGTTCTTTCTAGCAAAAAATAATTGTATTTCAGAAATACGTCTTCCTTCTTATATGCTTTTAACTATCTCTATTTAATTTGTGATTTAAAGTGTGCGGAATTGTGTTTTAAGATCTCAATTTGGTCTTCTGTGTAATCTTCACGCAATATTAGTTAATCTTTTTAAAAAATTAATTTATCTTCTAAATTAGACAAATTAAAACTCTGCATTCGATCAAACAAATATTTACGGGCTACAATCTTTAATCTCAAGTCACCTTGTGAACCTACAGTAAAATTATTTTATTTTAGAATGTTATTTACGATAATCAATTTTTTTCTGAATTTGGAAAAAAAAGTTCAAAACACCAAGAAATACACATCCGCGCTTTTCCGCGGCAGTTTCTTTGATTTTTCTCCACCCAAGGCTTCAAACTTTCGTTTCATTCAGAAATTATAACAGGATCTGACTGGGTAATACAACATATAAATGTAAGTAAGGTAAATAAAATATTTAAGAAATAATTTTACTGTAATAAGAGGGTAACTTCAAAGCACAACAACTAAACTTAATATTGATAAAACAACAAAAAAAAATATATTAGAGTTTTGCTTTATTATCTGTTGTATCAGTATCCATCAGAAAAACTTATAAATATTTCACTGAAAAGATAATGTGTTTACACGAACGCCAAGAACAGACTTAAGCAACAAGTTAAACAATCAAATTCTGACTCAAGTTGAACGAGTAGCGTGCGCTTGAAAAAGTTGGAAGGGATTGGATATAGTTCCCGAAACTGTTCTCTAACTCAGGTTATCTTTCTTTTTAACAATTTTTATACTTTAAAAATTGACTTTTGGCCGCCTAGAATGTTCAAATACCCGTATGTGCGATGGTTGAAATAGGTAACTTTTTCCTTTTTGTTAAAAAATCTATCTAAAACACTCTTATCCCCTTGAATATATTTGACGATTGAGATTCGTCGTGTATTTCCCCACAGGCGCCAATATTTTATTGATGTTCAATCCACTGCATTATTTATTTATTTATTTATTTTGTAGCATGTTTCTCTTGACCATGTTGACAAAGTATGTGAGAAGGATTTTATATTTAGAGAAGTTGTTCAAGATGCAATCAAATAAATAAATAAATAAATAAATAAATAAGTAAATAAATAAATAAAATAAAAATAAAAATAAAAGCGCCAGTAACAACCCTGAAACAAATATGTACTCAAGGAGCTAAGAAATTTACGCTGATGCACAGTAATACTTACGAATTCTTCTTTTTTGAACATGATCTAAAAATTTCTGTGTACCTCGCAGAAAAAAAAAATCAAACATCCCCCCTCCCCCACACAGACACATAACTAATAATGTGCTTCCAGAATTTGTTACTCATAGTCATATTTTTACCGAATTCATTTGTCTGGCCCTGTAAATGAATGATAAATTCTTTGAGCTCCATAATCTACAGAAAGCATGTTCTAATGGACCACAAAATTTCATATAATATTGATCGCTATAACGGTCGTTTATATTATTTTTGAAATAAGATATTATCATTAAAATACACAGAAGAAAGTTTTTCCAATAGACCGTAATATAACGATATACTTTTGAACGTCTCTGTAAATGAACTAAAAATGTTACACATACCATTTTCAATATCAAATATGCTATTGTGAGCTTCAATAAAATATTCAACAACATGTCAATATTTACTAGAGTTAGAGCACAGACAGGTCAACAGACTGACAGACAAACTGAATTAGTAAGCATTTTTAAACTATGTCAAAATGTGTTAAAAAGATTTAAAAAAACTGTGTTTGTGGTTGATTTATAAAGTTTTAGGAATTTAGATGATTTATTTTTAAATGCTATAAAAAATTTTAATTGAATATGCAGATGTACTATTAATCATAAACTGCTGTCTTTTTAATTTAATCAAACTTTATTTATATTCCATTATATTTTCAAATAGACTATACGTTGAAAAATATGAATAATTTATTCCAATCGTAATAAAATAGAATGATGACATTTACCAAAAATTGAAGAGATAATAACACTATCAAGCACTTTTTATTTGAAAGGAGTTCTTAGGAAAAGCTCTTGAAAATATCGATGTTGACCTTCAATTTCTCTAAAATAACATCCGATTTTTTCAGTTAAATTTTTACGGTGGTCAAAAGAATTTTGTATTTTTTTCTTTTTTTAATTTTCTTGGAAGAATATTTATAGCGCAAATTGTTTCTAACTTTCGACGTAATTCTTTTGCTAAAATGTTGAAAAGATAAAATGATTATGGAATTTACGAACTGATTGATTTCGAAATAAATAAAACATTTTTATTCATGTACATTATAGTGCAAAATGAAAAGTTTATTAAAAGTGTTTTATTGTGGTGAAAGTGATATAGATTGCGTGCCTCCTCTATTCAAGGTGTCAAGGGGATCTTGAACGTTAAATATTTTTAAAAATTCACCAGTGCAACATAGATTATGAAACACTTTACAAAGCTTCCAAAATACGAGGGCAATTCGGAAAGTAACCTCGGTTTATGAATTAAAAACAAACTAATGAAAGGATGTTTTATTACTTACGTATGAAAGACACGTTCTTCAGCTACTTCTCAACATAATTGCCGTATTAATTAAAACAATTATCATAACAGTAAATCAACTTTGAAATTCCATCGTCACAGACTTCTGCCGCCGCCTATTCAATTGCGACTATTTTTTTAATTGAATTCGCACCACTCTTTCAATCCAAAGAATTTTAACATATTTTTCTATATAATTTGCTGACAAATGTACTAACAAAAATATTTTAAAAAGTAGTGGGTCAAGTGAAATATTACGAGAGAAATTTGGAATTTGTCAATATGAATAAAAGAATATGTTAAAATTCTTTGGATTGAAAGAGTGGTGCGAGTTGAATTTAAAAATAATCACAGTTGAATAGGCCGGCGGCAGAAGTCTGTGACGATGGAATTTCAAAGCTGATTTACCGTTATGATAATTGTTTTAATTAATACGGCAATTATGTTGAGAAGTAGCTGAAGAACGTGTCTTTCATACGTAAGTAATAAAACATGTTTCCTTTCATTAGTTTTTTAAAAATTCATAAACGGAGGTTACTTTCCGAATTACCCTCGTACTTATGCATAGCTGCCAACCTGTACAATTTTTTTAAACCATTAAAATTTAATGAAAAATTTTGACTTATTTAAACGCTAAAATTGCTTGAATTCGTTGATTCAGTTAGCTATAATCTTCCATAAAATTTTTGTGGTATGAAAAATCCGTACACGTTTGCGTTTAATAAAATGAAAGAAGGTTGTCAGGAAGACAGAAAGAAACAGTTTAGAAAACGCCTAACGGAGAGCATACTTTCAAAAATTTTTCCAGAGTCCAGTTCTTTGCGTAACACTGTATGTAAAATTTATATTTAACAAACATCTGTATACACAGGGTGGTTCAGAACTATATGTCAAAAATGTAAAGGCATGCCGAAGAGAGCTAAATAACGGATTAACAGAATTTGAAATGAGCTGAAACTTTGCCAATTTAATTTTCTACCCAATTAGCAACTTTTTTTTTTTTTTTTTTTTTTGGTAAAAAATTTAAAAATTGATTTTTTCTGACCACCTTAATGTACATCCTATGAGCAGCAGCTGCGTTGTCTCATACATGAAATTCATGAGTACGTAACGATATACGTAACGTAAATGATGTAACTGGTTAAGCAGGCGCATGCTCCGAGTTAGCGTCACCACTTCCCGCTCATTCTATGTCATAACATACCATACCTTTTATGCAAATTTTGTCTAATTTCTGAATCTTTAGATATTTTTCCCCTTAAATAAAACAAAGAATATTTTTTTAAAGGAACTTTTTTCTTGTGATGGGAGGGGAAGATAAATTTTGATAAGGAGTTAAAAATTTTCATACAACAATCCAAAAATTTAGAGTCAACCTTTTTCCAGAACTACCATGAAATTTGCTAGGTGAATCCTTTATACGGTCCCTACAGCCTGGACTATTTACTAAAGCCAAATTTTTGTATTAACCACTTAATCTTCGCGCTCGAGACATCCATGGGCTGCAAGCTTCACGGCTTTTATTCGGAATTGCTTGATTCCCACCAGTTTTATAAAATAGTGTATTTGTTAAGTTGATTCTAGTATCATTTTACTTGTCATTAAATAAAATGAATATACCGGGTGATCCAAAAGTCAGGACGAACTTTAAAAATGAATAACTCGAAAACGAATCAAGATACAAAGATACGGTTTGCACCAAATGGATGGAAAAGAAACCGGATTTTGTGTGACAACAAAAAAATATTGTTCTATTGGCGACCAACGGCATCACTAGCAGCATTGAAAGATGCCATCCGCCAAAACGTGTCTGCCATAAAGCAAGAAATGCTACTAAATGCTGTGAACGGTGTAGTGCCTAGTCTCACAGCTGCACTTATGAATGAGGGACAGCACATTGAACATTTTCTGTTGTACTAATTAACTGTAACTAAGCTGACTTGGAAATTGTCAACATTTTTTCATTTGCAAATCATCTTTTGGTGCAAAAAACACTACCGTGTCATTTTTTGGATGTCAACGGCAAACTATTTTTTTCGTTGTCACACAAAATCCGGTTTCTTTTCCATCCATTTGGGGCAAACCGTATCTTTGTATCTTGATTCGTTTTCGAGTTATTCATTTTTAAAGTTCGTCCTGACTTTTGGATCACCCGGTATATATATATATATATTTTTTTCTTTAAAAAAGTGGTGGTCTTAAGGAATTTGAATTTTAAACCCTTTTCGTCTCGGGCAAATTCTGATAGTAAAATGAGAAATTATCGACTATCACCGGAATTTACAAACGACATTTTCAGAAATTAAGAAAACCCTTATTTTAAGTTTTCAGTGTAAAAGCAAAAAAAATATTAAAAAGATTACTAGTGCTTTTGGAAGTTTGGAATTAAAATTAGTTATCCCAGATTATTATTTTTAGTAGGGTGGGCACAGTGTGCTGGAAAGAGTTAAACCATAATTTAATGCGGCTATTAAGGGTTTAAAAAGAAAAATGATGTATTTTAAGAAAAACTATAAGAGCTTCTCTGATTTGTCCGTACGTCATACTGGAGATTTGTTACTGCAACTCATGATTTGCCTGCACAATGTGCGATCAGTCATATTCCAATCCTGATTTATTATTCTCAGCAGTAAATTTTTTTTGTAAATTTTACTTTATTTAATCCGAGAATTTTTTTTGATTTAATAAGGTAAAAGTTCCTGTTTCGAAAAAACGGTGATAAAAAATTAAAAAATTCTGTGAAAGACATAAAAAATAGGCATTATTTAAAAGCTTTTTTCAAAAATATTGATTAGTTAAATAATTAAAAATAAAAGTTATTTTATTCTTCTCTACTTTACATAGTTTGGAACACTATCAATAACAGCAACAGCAACAACAACAACAACAAAACCCGGTTCCGATTGATTTTGTCTTAAAAAGAATTCACTGTACTTCAGTATATAATACAGTAAAACCTCCATAACGGACACTCCCGAATAGCGGACACCTCTATTTAACGGACAGTTCTCCAATCCCCACTCCCAAAACATAAATTTTTGTATGTTTAACCTCTGAATAACGGACATTCTAAATAGCGGGCACTATTTTCGGCGATAAAGTATGAAAAAGTATTTTTTAACAATAAAAAAATGAAAAAAAGTAAAAAGGTCTCTAAATTTAGCAAGGCAATGTGTCACAGTTTTTTTTATCACACATAAATGTAGAGGGTGGACTGAGGAAATTTCTCCTTCACGTTCATTGTTGAATTCAGGGAGTTGCATGGGAGGGACATCTCCCAGAACAATCAAATGTAGGATTTCCCCAGAAGATTTTATGTTTTTAATGATCAAAAAGTGTAATCCCTATCCCCGCTCGTTGTAATGATCAATAACTTCACATTTAAAAACAAATTACAGGTAATCGCAAGCAAAAGTAAGCTTTTGTAACAGATTTTTTAAAATAAGAATGTAATAAACAACAGCTAAAGATGTGCACAATTTTATTTAAGTTTTATTGCTTAAAAAATAATTTTAATTTCTCATTAATCATATAATAGAGGTCTTAGAACATATAACTATCAATTAATGAAGCATTAAGCATTTCTTAGTGATTTTTGTATCGTTGAGGTTTTCCCAATAGCGGACACCTCCGAATAGCGGACATTTTCTGCGTTCCCGAGGTGTCCGTTATTTAGAGGTTTTACTGTACTTAGATAAATCCCAAATCAATAGTTTATTTTAACATTCATGATTTTAACAATTATTTATTTTAACATTAAAAAAAAAGAATTTAATAGATTCGACTTCTTAATTCAACATTTTAAATATTCATAACATGAAAAACAATAAAACATAAAGAAAATGCATAATTACTTCATTATCTAACTACGCGAAGTTTCGTTCTAAGAAAATGGCTAATACTTATATATTATCTTTTATTTTACATTAGTACTCTAAAAATATCAGATATAGTCGAAATCATGCATTTCACGACTAGTACGGTACCTGTGAACTTTAAGAATAAAACAGATTCAAAATATTTTATTCTACTCCATGCTATTTAAATATTCACGACACGCATAAATCTGGAAAATATCATAATATCACTTCTCATTATGATTACTTCCAAGAAAGTTAGCTAATAAATATGTATTAAGTTTATTTTAGTAACTGTTTCGAAGAATATCAGATAAGTTATAGAAATTTCAAGAATGTGTTGTAAGAAGTTTATTATTGAAATGAATTTCATTCAACATTTGCGTTTTTAAATGTAAAGGTTATTTCACATATTATTCAGTATCCGTGACATAATCATATGAAATTAACATAGTTCTTTGAATACTAGATCTGTGCGCTGAAGGAAAAATGGTAGCTGTCATGGGCGTATTTAAATTCGACGTTTTTAGGTGCGTCCATAATTATGTAAACACGTAACATCTATAGTTGTCATACAATCCGTCCGTCCATCTGTCCGTGTATCCCAACTGTGACTGCGGAATTAACGGGAATGTGTTGCAATATATATATATGCGCCAGATGACCATTCATATCCTATTTTTTCAGCTTTACCAATGTATAACGGCGAGATACTACTTAACCCTTTCCGGCACACTGTATCCAGTGCGGGATATCTTATTTTAATTCCAAACGGCACCAATAATATTTTAATAAAATTTTGCTTTTACAACTGAAGCTTGAATTAGGCAATTTTTAATTTCTAAAATAGTCGTTCTTAAATTCCAGTGACAGTCGATATTTTCTTATTTTACGAACAGAATTTGCCCGTGCCGAAAAAGGTTAACTGCTTGCGACATAGTGGTATATCTATAAAACCACTTTATTTTAATTCAGAATCGCCACATTGGTACCGGAATTTTGGTAAAAAAAATTCCGTTTATTGAATTCCTGCAAAATAGCTTTTTCTTAATTACAAATAAAGTTGTTTTCAAATTCCGGTGTTACTATCAATTTCAACACTCAAGCAATGAATTTCCTCTGCGCCACAAAGAGTTAAGACGCACTCTTTTTAATCCCGATAATCCTAAGAAAATTATAATGAACGAATAAACTGAACTCATATTAAAGGTATAAATTTTGAGGACTTATTCTACTAGCATTTCATGAAGTTGAACTTGCAATGATCAACGTTGAATGCATATATTATGTTTTTTCATTACTATTCTAAAAATATTAGATATAGTCGAAATCATGTATTTCACGGTTCGTACGATACCTATGAACTTTAAGAATAAAAAAAAAAAAAAAACCTCAAATCAATTTCAATCTGCTTCATGCTTTTAAATATTCACGACACGAAAAAATCTTGAAAATATCATAATATCATTTCTTATTATGATTATTTCGAAGAAAGCTGGCCAATAAATATGTATTAGGTTTATTTTAGTTACTGGCTCGAAGAATATCAGATAAGCTATACAGATTTCAAGAATGTATTGTGAGGAGTATATTATTGAAATTATTTCCATTCATAATTTGAGTTTTTAAATGTGATATTATTTTACATATTATTCAATAAATTGATAATTCTCAAACACAAAAATAAACACATTTTGGAATACCTTTTGTTTCCAAATTCCCAGCACATTCATGTGTTGTGAAACATGTTTTGTGTTGCGATTGTGTTCTTAATTTTCTGCAAAAATATTGTTACCTAAAAATGTGTTGAAAATAGTGTTGTTAATTGTGTTGAAATAGCGCTGTAAATAGTGTTTATGAAAAGAGTTTCTTAAAATAGTGTTTACTGCACAACACTTTGTTGCGAAATCAACAACACATTGTAAACACGACACAATTTTACACACTGTAAAACAACACATGTAAAACATTTTTTAAATGTAAAACATTTTCTACATGGTGCCCTTAAAATTAATTTTTTTAAAAAATGAATGTTTTGAAATATGTTTTAAAAATACATTTTCTCATAAGATTAAAATGATATAACATATCACATATGTCGAATCCGTTAATTCACCTTATTTATACATAAAACCAAAATAAAATACTCAGATTACTTAAAGGTGTTTTTTATTGATAAAACCTAGTACTTTCGAGCATGTCATGCTCATCATCAGGGTTGAAACAACAAAAGAGTAAAAGTCGAAGGTTGAGTTCTTTTATACGAAGTGGACTGATCCAAAAACAACGTAAAAAAGGGAGGAGAAGTCGGAATGTTCCAAATTCGATAGAAAGGGGGGTTCAAGTTATTTTGAGCAGATTGTACCATATTCTTGGAATATCGTACGACAAAGTATCGATCAAGAAGTTATAAGATATTTCAAAAAAGCTAAATTACTAAAGAAAATATCAAATTACCAGAAGATTAAAATCATGGAGCCAATTGAAATTTTATGTCGAGCTAACAATACTTGTAACGATACTTTGTCGTACGATATTCCAAGAATATGGTACAATCTGCTCAAAATAACTTGAACCTCCATTTCTATCGAATTTGGAACATTCCGACTTCTCCCCCCTTTTTAAGTTGTCTTTGGATCAGTCCACTTCTTATAAAAGAACTCAGCCTTCGACTTTAATTCTTTTGTTGTTTTAACCCTGATGATGAGCATGACATGCTCGAAAGTACTAGGTTTTATTAATAATAAACACCTTTAAGTAATCTGAGTATTTTATTTTGGTTTTATACATTTTCTCCTCTTGAAATTTTTAACAACACTTTTTGAACAATCTTTTTATTTCGTACAACACATTTACAGTGCAATCGAAAACGATTTAAATTAGAAGTGTTGATTTTTATGTTCAATTTGTGTTGCAGTAGTGCCCAGGGACTAATTATCAAGGGCAAACACTCCCACCAGGAGGAAGAAATACTTTTTTTCGCTTAGTCATAACAATATTTTAAAAGAAAAAGGCGTTAAGCAATGTGAAAAATTCTATAAAATTTTACTGGTGAGAGATTGCCCCATTAGTAATAAGGCCCTGAGTGTGTCACGCATTTGCAGTGTATCTGTGTCGTAATCATATGAAATGAATGTAATCCTTTGAATACTATACACCTGCGCGTTAGCCCATTAGTGCCTAGCATCCCATTTTTGGGACAGTTTTAAAATATTCAAGTAAGCGCGTTTCACACCTGTAAAAAGGACGATAAATAAATATTTTCTTTCTCGAGACAAAGTCCTCGATAAATTAAGATAAAAATTAATCTTGCTTTAAAAGTGGTGGGAAAATGCAAAATTTGAATTTTAACGAAGAAAATAATTCAGGCATTAATGGGTTAAGGCATAGATGCCAACACCTCTTAATTTATTCCGGAGTCTGATACAAGATGAGCATGTTTTCAACCGGAAATTTTATTTGACCAAAAATTTCAGGATGAAATCAAAGATTTACATCGTAGAAAGTAAACACATTTTCTTAAATGCTTTTTCCGGTTTTTGCATGTAAATTTTTGATCAGACTCCGGAATAATTAAGAGATGTTGGCATCTATGGTTAAGGCACCACAATAGTCACTGAAAAAGAGCCGGATGATAATGTAAAGTCTATGGGACCGCTATTTTCAAATAACTCGCTCAAATTTTATTTATTTATTTATTTATTTTGCATAGGATAGATGAGGACGATCAACAGCCGGCATAGTTTTAACTTTTCCAATTTTGGTTTCAAATTTTTTCAAAAATTAGTTTAACTTTCAAAACCGGTTTGAACCGGTTCTGAAATTAAAACTATCATAATAAAAAAAATATATAAGCAAAATCAAAAAAGTAAAAACTAGTCCGGCTGTAGATCGTTCTCATCTATCCCATGCAAAAAAAAAAAAAAAAAAAAAAAAGTAAAAATATTAAAATTTGAGCGAGATATTTGAAAAGAATGCTCCCTTAAACTTTACATCATCATCCGGGTCTTTTTCAGTGACTATTGTGGCGCCTTAAAATAAAAATGGTTCTATTCTCATTAAATTTAAGAATAAAACAGATTCAAATCTATTTTATTCTGCTTCATGCTTTTTTAAATATTCACGACACGCAAAAATCTAGAAAATATCATAACATCATTTCTCATTATGATTACTCCCAAGAACGCTAGCTAGTAAATATGTATTATGTTTATTTTAGTGACTGGTTCGAAGAAACTCGGACAAGCTATACAAATTTAATGAATGCTTTTTGAGAAATATATTCTGCAAGGGAATTCAATTCAATATTTGCTTATTTGAATTTGAGGTTATTTCACATTTTATTCAGTATCTGTGGCATAATCAACAGAAATGAACATAATCCTTCGAATACTAGACTGCGCGTTAAAACAACAAGTTACAAAGCAAGCGTAGCAAATAATGTGCGTTTGTACTATATCGAAGTTTTAAAAATATTGAGATCTTGTGCAGTATTTTACAGTAATTTAGATACAGTATAGTGGCCGAAATCTTTTGTATCTACCTGTAAAACCTATCTACTTTCTATTACACAGAAAGCAACTTGTAGTAAACCTCAGCAACGTTTATCAATTCCATACAATGTGAAATAATTTAATATTATTAAAACGCGGCCCAAACAATGTTTTCCCCTATAGCATTATGTAATGGAATACTTTTGTGCAGCCCTGTAATTTAATAACAAATATTCTTTATACCACAAATTGGACGGAATGTATATTTTAGCTTTTATTTACAAAATAGATGCATATCAATTTTATTATGTTCAAATGAATGTAACACTATTAAAATGCACTTGATTCTATTTTTTTCCATTGGCCATGACACAATGGAATACATATGATTGTCTCTGTAATTTAACTATGCATCCAATTTTCATAAAATGTGAAATGACTCGACAAAATTCTGCATCAATTATATATATTTAAATTCAAATGATTCAGTTGGTTAGTTTTTGCTCTGTTACAGGCAGACAGACGGACAGACAGTCGGACGGACAAATGGAGAACTGAACGACGACTGTACCTGCTACGGACAGTCTATTTAAATAATTACTAACGCACCTAAAACAGTAGCTTTCGTGGCGGATTTAAATTCAATGTTCTTATAGTCTCCAATTTGAACACCCGTACTTTTGTCTCATATTATGCTGTTAAACGAGACGCAATACCAGATAATCACTGTATCTCATTATGACTCATTAAAATTTGTATAGTAAAAGAAAATGTTCTAAAGGGGTAGTAGCTAACACAAAGTTTACAGCAATGTATTTTACAAAAATGACAAATTGTCTATAAAATTTTATTTAAGATGGAAATCTGTCTAAAGCAGAAAGACAGATTTGAATGAAGGTGAATCTCCCAATATTAACATTAATTCATACTGCATAATTAACAATCTAGTAATGTTGGAAACAGGAAGTTTGTTAAATTGCTACTAAAATTTAACTTTTGCATAAAATTTTAAAAATGTATCTATTTTTCAAAATATTTTTTTAATAAAAGACTCTTTTTTACTTCAAAAATATTTAATCTTGTTACTTTACATAGTTTTCTTGTTTATTTCAACAATATTTAATCTTGTTACTTTACATAATTTTCTTGTTTATTTCAAAAATATTTGATCTTGTTACTTTACATAGTTTTCCTTATTTACTTCACATAAATTAATGGGAATACCATCTACAAATAATAAAAAAAGATAAATCTTAAATGGATTATTTCTTGAAATACAACAGACTTAAAGAATGGAATATTTGAATGCATTCGATTTTTAATTCAACGTTTGAAACACTTGAAACACAAAAACTAATAACACAAAAAAAACGCATTATTTCTGCAGGTTCTAACTTCACTAAGTATTAGTTCTAAGAAAATGGTTATACATATTTATTATCTTTATTTTTATGCTTAGTCTAAAATTATCAAAGTTGAAATGAAACATATCCTGGCTCGTACAATACTCATGAACTTTAAGAATGAAACAGTTTGAAATCTAATTTATTCTGCTCTTTGCTATTTTAATATTCACACCACGCAAAAATATAGAAAATATCATAATATCATTTCTCATTACGATTGCATGAAGTTCGAAGAAAGCTAGCTAATGCATATTTATTATGTTTATTTAGTAACTGCTTCGAGGAATATCTCTTAACTTACCGATTTTATGAATGCAGTGTGGGAAATATATAGTATGAAAATCAATTCTATTCAACATTGGCACAAAAATGATAGCCATAATTGTTAAATTTAAATTTAACGGGTTTTTTATATATATTTTTTTATTAATGAACTTAATATATATAATCGTAATAACTTTTTTATCCATACATTTCATATTATTCCTGAAAAAACTATTTCAACAAGATCTGAAAATTTTTAAAAATATTTGTACTATGAACTCTCCTCATCTGCCTCGTTTGATGTACAGCTTCTGACTTGTTCTTGTTTACTTTATATAAATCAGATTACTATCCATGTTAAAGAAAAATATATCCTGTTGCTTCTCAGAGAGATTTAATGTAATACAACAAAATCGAATTTTAGATATATTGTAACAGTGTGAGGGAGAGTCCTTTGTGATAAAGGCACTCTAGCATTTTAGTAAGATCGTGACGTCAATGTTTTAACATGTGTAGCGTGAAAGCGACATCTATCCTTTATTGAACTGTAACTTTCCAGAGCGTGTGTGTTGTCCTCGGTTCTACAGTTAATTCACGGTTAGGAGTAATATACAAATTCATAGCGAAGTCTTCAGTTTGCAACGTATAAAAGATTTGAGTAAAGTGCAGAGTGTGTGGTGGTGGAGAAGGTGGCAAAAGCCAGCCAGTGTGGTGAAGCGGCAGTAGAGAGAGATAAATAGCTAGTAGTGAAGAGATTAGCCTCCAGTGAATTAGATGGTGTTTTAGAGTGAGCTAGCCAGCAGCGTGCGCCGAGTTAGTTTATTACGGGTGGAACTACCCAAGAAGAGTGCCGGTGCTAAGAAATAGTTTAATACGTTGAGTATTTTAAATAATAAAGAGTGTTTGCAGCCACGGGCTCTCTTATAAAGATTTAATCTAGCGTTTAACCGAAGTCTGAACGAGAAGTTGGTTTGAAGTGCCTCGACTGAGTCTAGAGCCGAGGTTGTGAGTATAGTTTCGACTTAATCTCTTCGTGTTGTGATTAGTTATTGAAATTCTTGAACTGAAGCTCCAATTTCCCCCAAGTCCTAGCGTTTAAATAAACTGTTGATTTTATCTTATATTTCAAATTATGTCTTCATTTCATCAACATAACCTCCCACACGTTACAAATGACACCCAGTATGTGCACCCTCCCGTTACAAGAAAAAAATTTCTTGGAACACCACGAATTTAAAGAATGAAAGATTTTGAATAGATTATAATTTTAATTTAATGTTTGAAACATTTGAAATACGGAGACCAATAATCATAAAGAAAAGGCATTACTATTATGTTTTAACAGCAAGAAATTTTAGTTCTAAGAAAATGGTTAATACATATTTATTATGTTTGTTTTCATTAATATTCTAAAAATATCAGATAAAGTCGAAATGAAATATTAACTGACTCGTGCGGTACCCATGAACTTTAAGAATGAAACAGTTTGAAATCTAATTTATTCTGCTCTTTGCCATTTTAATATTCACGCCACTCAAAAATCTAGAAAATATCATATCATTTCTCATTATGACTGCATGATGTTCTAAGAAAACTAACTAATACATATTTATTAAGTTTATTTTAGTAACTGCTTCAAAGAATATCTGTTAACTTACCGATTTTATGAATGCAGTGTGAGACATATATTATGAAAATTAATTCTGTTCAACATTTCCGTATTTAAAAGCACAATTATCTCACTCATTATATGTACCCGTGACCTTAATCACATGTAATCAGCATACCCCTCTGAATAAAATATTTATGCCCTGACACAAAAATGATAACCATAATGGTTAAATTTAAATTTAACGGGTTTTTATATATATTTTTTAAATTAATGAATTTAATATATATAATTGGAAAAAAAAATTTATCCATACATTTCATATTATTCCTGAAAAAACTATTTAAACAAGATCTGAAAAATTAAAAAAAAATATTTGTAGTATGAACTCACCTCATTTGACTCGTTTGACGTACAACTTCTGACTTGTTTACTTTACTGTTCTTGTTTACTTTATATAAATAGGATTTCTATCTACGTTAAAGAAAAAATATCCTTTGGATTCTTAGAGGGATTTAATGTAATACAATAAAATCGAATTTTAGATATATCGTACCTTAAAACACCACGAACTTAAAAAATGGTAGATTTTGAATAGATTTCAATTTTAATTTAATATTTGAAACAGTCGAAAAATAGAAACCGATAAAACTTAAAAAATTGCATTACTATCATGTTCTAACTACACGAAATATTAGTCCTAAGAAAATAGTTAATACATATTTATTATGTTTGTTTTCATTATTATTCTAAAAATATCAGATAAAGTCGAAATAGCATATTTGCCGACTCGAAAAATGCCTATGAGCTCGATCGATGCCCATGCGAAGAACTTTAAGAATGAAACAATTTCAAATCTAATTTATTCTTCTCTTTGCTATTTTAATATTCACACCAAGCAAAAACATAGAAAATAATTCTATTTAACATTTTCGTATTTAAAACTAAGCTTATCTTATATTTTATCCGTATTCGTGACCTTAATCATATGCAATGTGCACAGCCCTCTACATACTAGACCTATGCCCTGGCCCAAAAAGAATAACCATAATGGTTAAATTAAAATTTGACTTTTTTCTTTCTGTCTCACGAATTTGAGAAACAGTATTGTTACCACAATTTACACTGTTAAACTTTTGATTACGGGGTTGGGACATATATTGTCCCAGAGACTATTGCTTTATGTTATTTTCATCAGTTTTAAAAAACTATTCTCTCGAACAGTTAAACCAGAATAATTTCAAGAGTAAGATAACTGAAAGGAATTATTTTGTAAATTGCGGTGCTTGTAAATATTATAGTCGCCAGACCTAGACCGCAATCAAAAGATAAACAGCTTCACTTATTTACCCGTACATCATACAGGCAACGTGCTTTTGCTAATCAAGATTTATTATTTTACACCAGTAAATTTGTATTGTAAATTTTGCATTATTTAATCAAAACATTTTTCTAAGTCAAATTCGTAATTTTTTTTTTTTTTTTTTTTTTTTTTTTTTTTTTTTTACCGTGATGATTAAAATGAAACAAATGATTAAAATTTTCCTAAAAGACATGAAAAAATGTGTATTATTTGAAAGTTTTAAAAAATATATATTGATCGGTTAAATTGTTAATCGAGAAGGAATTACTATCGTAAATCAGGGAATTACTGTATCTCATCATGATACATTAAAATTTGTATAGTAAAAGAAAACACTCTAAAAGTGTATTAGCTAAGATGAAGTTTATGACAATGTTATACTAAAAATTATTATATTAAAAAAAAAAGCGACGAGAGCCTTTTGCTTAATTTTTCAATCTTTTATCACCAGTATTTTGTGAACAGAAAATTTTTTGGAATTGAATCACAAAAATGTTTTAATCAAATAAGGTAAACTTTACAATAAAAAATAACTGGTGGGAATAATGAAGGATTCCAAACTACAAATAACAAGCAATTTTCAGATGCATTAGAATAGTTTGCTTTGGTCGAGGAAGAATCCTGCTCGCCAAATCTCGTGTAGTTTTCATATTTTCGCACTAAATATTCCAAAATATGGTCTTTTTTTTACAGACTTTCTACTGAAATTCCGCCGCTTAATTAACATCCATGCTTCCTTTAATTCATACGTATAAGTAGTACAAGTAACATTTTTTCAACATATTCTGAGTATTTCCAATAAGACCTTCCTTGTAAGATTGAAGTCTGTCTAAGGTGGAACGATTTCAGAACCAAGTCGAATCCCATAGCTGCCAACATTTTTCACTTTTTTGGCCCAAAAAATTAATTTTTGGGCCAAATTTAAATTAATTCATATTTAATCGGCAGATTATTGCTTTTTGAAATGGCAAAATTTACTATAAAATTTTTCCAGGCCCAAAAAGCAGATATTGACAGATATGTGAATCCACAAAAAATAACATTGATTCAATTTATTTTTAAATGCTTGAGTGATCAATAAAAAATTTAAAAAAAAACCTTATAGTTTTACATGTTTCATTGATCTTACGGCAACTTTTTCGAAAACAAATAAATGATAAAAGGAAATTTTTCGAAATAAACAGAAAAACATAAATTACGTGATCATGAGCATAGAAAAGTAAAACTGGAAATAAAAAATGAATTAAAATAATTGTGAACGTGAAAAATTACAAATTATTGTCTTAGAAACCTTTGAAGCATTTCCTTCCAAATTTTAGGTAGCTCCATGGAGGCAAATTCATTGCAAACATTGTACGTACGTACGAAGATTTCTATTGATTCTCTTATGATTGATAGAAAATATGATCTAGAAGGGTATATTATTCTGCTATTTTTAAAATCTATTTGTAATGGCTCTTTGCTATATAATCTTGAGAGAGCTGTAGTATTCCTATTGTATTTAATGTCTGCTATATGCTCTATAATCCTAGTTCTGAGTTTTCTACTTGTTTAACAAATGTAATATTGTTTTTTTTCCATCTTGTTTTGTGAATGGTATTTCATATACTCCAGATATTTGATGTGGTTCTATTGGATCAGTTTTCCTACATATTGTGTTTTTTAATTTAGCGAATATATTATTATAAACGATAATAATACATTCTACATATATTATTATAAACGATATTAATTATAAACGATAAGATCTACTTCTAACGAAAAGCCAATTAAAAGCAAATTCATTGCTGTGTTTAATTTGCTTAGCACCATTCAATAGATCGTCGCCGAAAATTGCGTAGACTTAAATTTGTAACTATCACAAATTTTCATATGAAACAGTTATGAAATACTAAAATAAATAATCATTATTACACGTCCCCGTCATTTCGATCAAAATAGCATTAAAAGATTTGAAAAGAAAAAAGAATACAATTTTAAATGAAAAAAAAAAAGTTTAAATCTTTACAACGCATGAATAAATAAAATTTTCCGGTTACAGAAAAAAGTGAGCCCAAGCCCGTCCGAACCCGAAAACTAGAATAAAAATTGAGCCGGTGTCGGATCCGGGTTCGGGCTGAGCCCGAACCCGTCATTTCTAAGAATATGTTTTCAGACAAAGTCGAAATGAAATATATCCTTGCTCGTACGATGCCCATACGATGAACTATAAGAATGAAACAGTTTCAAATCTATTTTATTCTGTCCCTTGCTATTTTAATATTCATATCACGCAAAATCTAGAAAATATCATGATAGCATTTCTCATTATGTTTGCATAAAACTCCAAGAAAGCTAGCCAATACATATTTATTATGTTTATTTTAGTAACTGATTTGAATAATATCAGATAACAGAGCAATTTTATGAAAACATTGCGAGAAATATGCTATGGAAATGAATTCCATTCAGCCCATTTGCCTATTTTAAAGTGAGCTTTTCTAAAACCAAAATAAAATATTCAGATTACTTAAAGGTGTTTTTTATTAACAAAACCTAGTACTTTCGAGCATGTCATGCTCATCATCAGGGTTAAAACAACAAACGAGTAGAAGTCGAAGGCTGAGTTCTTTTATACGAAGTGGACTGATCCAAAGACAACGTAAAAAAGGGGGGGGGAGAAGTCGGAATGTTCCAAATTCGATAGAAAGGGGGGGTTCAAGTGATTTTGAGCATATTGTACCATATTCTTGGAATATCGTACGACAAAGTATCGTTACAAGTATTGTTAGCTCGACAGGAAATTTCAATTGATTCCATGATTTTAATCTTCTGATAATTTGATATTTTCTTTAGTAATTTAGCTTTTTTGAAAGCTATTATAACTTCTTGTTCCTGGTGCAGTTTAGAGAGAGCGGTATTGCATCGATTAAGTCTGATATCTGCAATGTGTTCTGACAAACGCTTCTTAAATTTCCTGGTTGTCATTCCAATGTAATCTGTTCTCTTTTTGTTTTCCATTATTGTGGCTGGGATTAAATATACACCTGCTGAATCTTCCATGGGGATAGGATCTTTTCTCACATGTTAATCTGTATCAGTGACTTAACCCCTTAACAGGTTTGCCCGAACGGCGTTTGCGCAAGACGAATTTACTTATTTCATCATTTAAAGCTTTTTGACACCACTATTATTTGTAAGAAAAAAGACTAAAATTTAAGAATATTTTATTTAAATAATAGTGGTGTGATTCCTCTATTTTCAATTTATTGAACGGAAAAGAACTAACCAGTTAAGGAGTTAATCATAACCAGGGTAGTTTAAATGTCATGTTCAAACGGCATGTGCGAGTCTTTCAGATCATGGGGAGCAAGAAATGCAGAGGAACTTTGGGTCAGAAAAGCGATCGTGACGGTTCAATTGAGTCGAAACCGAGACGAAAAAGAATATATGTCAGAAACGATGCAACAATACATTTATTTTAGAATAAACTTAATCAAACTGCAAAATATAAATGAAAAATGTTACAACTCATGATATGAGCTCAAAATTAATTCTAAGAAAATGTCTAATCCATATTTATTATGTTTATTTTCATGCCTACTCTAAAAATATCAGACAAAGTCGAAATGAAAGAAATCCTGTCTCGCACGATACTTATACGATGAGCTTTAAGAATGAAAGTTTGAAATCCATTTTATTCCGTATCTTGATATTTAAATATTCAAATGGCGCAAAATTTATAAAATATCATAATACCATTTCTCTTTATGATTACATAAAGCTCCGAGAAAACTAGCTAATACATATTTATTATGTTTATTTTAATAGCTGCTTTGAATGATATCAGATAAGCGACCAATTTTATGAAAACTTTGTGAGAAATATGCTATGAAAATTTATTCCATTTAACATTTGCGTATTTAAATGTGAGCTTAGTTCACCTTTTATTTAAAATTCGTGACGTATTCAAACATCATCAACATACCCTCTGAATTTAGACTTACGCAGCGGTGCAAAAATGGCCGCTATCGTATTCGAATTTAATTTCACCATTTCTCCTTAAATTGAAACATTAATACTTTTTTAACCTTCTTATGATGTTAATTTCGAATGTACATTAATTATTTCAAATATGAAGAACTTTCAAGTTTCCCACCAATATTTTAATTCAGAAATTGTTGTTTTGTTTAATTCTAGTATTTGAATGATATATTAGATCAACAAGTTCTCTAAAATAATAGCGGTGTTCAAAAAGTTCAACATTTGAAATTTTCGAAAAACGAAAACCAATAAAACAAGAAAATGCATTACCAGTCCTGTTCTAATTACACGAAGTATTAGTTCTAAGAAAATGTTTTATGCATACTTATATTTATTTTCATTGCTACTCTAAAAATAAATCCGAAATTAGACATTTAATGGTTCGTACGATGCCTATGAACTTTCAGAATGAAATAGTTTCAAATCTTTTTTACTCTGCTACTTGATATTTAAATATTCATGCCACGCAAAATCTAAAAAATATCATACAATCATTAATCATCATGAAGTTCCAAAAAAGCTAGAAAATAAACATAATACAGTAAAACCTCTAAATAACGGACACCTCGTGAACGCAGAAAATGTCCGCTATTCGGAGGTGTCCGCTATTGGGAAAACCTCAACGATACAAAAATCACTAAGAAATGCTTAATGCTTCATTAATTGATAGTTATTTGTTCTAAGACCTCTATTATATGATTAATGAGAAATTAAAATTATTTTTTAAGCAATAAAACTTAAATAAAATTGTGCACATCTTTAGCTGTTGTTTATTACATTCTTATTTTAAAAAATCTGTTACAAAAGCTTACTTTTGCTTGCGATTACCTGTAATTTGTTTTTAAATGTGAAGTTATTGATCATTACAACGAGCGGGGATAGGGATTACACTTTTTGATCATTAAAAACATAAAATCTTCTGGGGAAATCCTACATTTGATTGTTCTGGGAGATGTCCCTCCCATGCAACTCCCTGAATTCAACAATGAACGTGAAGGAGAAATTTCCTCAGTCCACCCTCTACATTTATGTGTGATAAAAAAAACTGTGACACATTGCCTTGCTAAATTTAGAGACCTTTTTACTTTTTTTCATTTTTTTATTGTTAAAAAATACTTTTTCATACTTTATCGCCGAAAATAGTGCCCGCTATTTAGAATGTCCGTTATTCAGAGGTTAAACATACAAAAATTTAGGTTTTGGGAGTGGGGATTGGAGAACTGTCCGTTAAATAGAGGTGTCCGCTATTCGGGAGTGTCCGTTATGGAGGTTTTACTGTACTAACATAATTACAAATAAAATATAATAATAAATAATATATAACAACTAATATAATAACTAATATATAATAATAATATAATAAAAACAAAAATAAACATAATAAATACATATTTATTATGTTTATTTTAGTAATTCCTTTGATAAATATCAGATAAGCAGTGAGTTTTATAAAATCATAGTGAGAAATATGCTATGGAAATTAATTCCATTCAGCATTTGCGTATTTAAAAGTGAGATTAGTTCACATATTATTTAATATTCGTGACGTATTCACACACACAGCCATCATAATTTAGATTTACGCAATGACGCAAAAATGACAGCGATTGCAGGCGGATTTAATTCCTTTATTTGTCCTTGAAATTTGAACATTAGTATTTTCTTAACCCTCATATGGTAATCATCTCGAATGTACATTATTTCAAATATGAAAAACTTCCAAGTTTTGTACTGCGGTATTTTAATTCAGAAATTGTTCTTTTTTTTTAATTTGAAAATTTGAGCTCTTTTATAGACCAACACTTTCTCTAAAATAATAGTGGTGTCAAAAATCGCGGCATTTGAAATATTCGACAACTAATAAAACATAAGGAAAATGCATTACTATTCATGTTCTTTCTACACGGAGTATTATTTCTAAGAAAATGGCTTGTACCTATTTATTATGTTTACTTTCATTACTGCTCTAAAAATAAAGCCGAAATGAAACCTTTCCCCGCTCACCTATGAACTTTAAGAATGAAATATTTTCAAATCATTTTTATTCTGCTCCTTTATATTTAAATATTCACACCGCGCACAAATCTATTAGATATCGTATTACCATATCTCATTATGATTCCATGTAGTTTCAAGAAAAGTAGCTAATACATACTTATTATGTTTAATTTAATTACTGCTTTGAATAATATCAGATAAGCGACCAAATTTATAAAAACATTGTGAGAAATATTCTATGGAAACTACAGTCGAATCTCTATATAACGAAATCCACCGTTCCAGTAAAAAATTCGTTATATTGAGAAATTCGATGTATAGAGAATGATGTTAAAAATTGTATTTAATGGGTAAAATTTGAACAAATATTATTTTTGATCTTTTGAATTAAGAATTTGAAATGTTTAAATATAAATATTAACCTAACATTTTATTTCTTAATTATTTAAGCTGTTTCAAAAAAGAGAACAGACATTTATTTCAAAGCTCAATGAAAATCAAATAAGGAAGACTTGCATTAATTTCAGACGAAGAAATCTGTAATTTTTTATTGTTTAGACTTTAAAATTGTTACTCTCTCAAAAAAATGCTCAAATTTTAGCAAGGAATGAAAAATTGTAGTTAACATTTTCCTCCAAATGAAGGCCTCTCTTATGTGCCTCTCATTAATTCCTCTCTTACATCCAATCGACTCTGTTTTGAGAAGGATGTGGAAAGGTGTGTGGGAGGTGGGATGAATTCGTTGGATTTAAAGAACAAGGAGAGAAGTTATATTAAAAAAAACAGCAGTTACGATAAATCAAAAATAAGTGATGGAAAATTGATTCCATATGATTTCGAAGTTTATTTTAAAACTGAATAAATTAAGACCAATTTATGAAAAAATTCGTTATATGGAGATAGATATTTCGCTATATAGAGACTGTTTTTAATGTAATCGTAGGAAAAGGGGACCGTTCCTACAAAAAATTCGTTATACAGAGAAATTCGATATATGGAGTTTTGTTATAGGGAGACTCGACTCTAATTCCATTTAGCATTCGTATTTAAAAGTCAGCTTAGTTCAGATATTATTCATTATTTGTGACGCATTCCAATATAATCAACAAAGCCTTCTGAATTTAAACTCACGCAGTGACGCATAAATGGCAGCTACCGTAGGCGGATTTAATTTCACGTTTGTCCTTGTCCCCTTGAGTGGCGGTGGGCTATATCTTATCCCTCTTACGATTAATAAAGATTTGCATTAATAAAACGATTACGATTAATAAAAATTGCCGTAATTTTTACTTTTCTAACTTTGATGGGGAAAAAAAGTTTCTGTGAAATTACTTTTCCTTATTTTGAAGTTAGAATTTTTCAAATTTCAGGTGGGAGTTCAAAATTACAAAACGCAATTGCTCCGCACAAAGGGTTACATTTGAACGTTAATAATTTGTTGTGTAATTATCCTCTTGATTTCATTGCATCATGGGATACTATTAGTTTCAAGATTTTAGGGGTATCATGTATACACTCAGTCGTGAACGTTTTCCTGAATGATGTCAGAATCTCAATTTAAGAAACTTCATTAGTGTACATAAGGCCTATTTTTTTTCTGTATGATCTTTTCTTAAACGTTTATTGGCCATAACTCTTTTAACCCTCTCCGGCACGGACCAATTCTATTAGTAAAATGAGAAATTATCGACTGTCACCGGAATTTACAAATGCATTATTTAGAAATTAATAATCCCCTAATTCAAGCTTTCATTGTAAAAGTGATATTTTATTACAGTGGAGCATCGTTTATACGACGCCGAAGGGACTACCGAAAAACGTCGTATAAACGATAACGACGTATAATCGATTTTCACTTCCAAAACTAGAAATAATTTTGTTTTCACTAAGTTTTAATGTTTAACGTGCATTTGCATGATTTTTTAAATTAAACAAACCAAAATAAACAAATAATCTTAAAAACGAGGGGGGGGGGGGTTAGTAAGCAATTTAAATATGCGTACCTTTATATTATGTTTCACCGAAAGGTTCCTCATTTTCAGAACATCATTTCTTTTCCATTTAAAGTTAAAGATAAAAAACCCCGCGTGGCCAACTAAAAGTCGCCAATACTGATAACAGTTAGAAGGATAGTCTATTTGCAACTTAAAATAGGTCGGGAAAGCTGACCATCCTCGAAAAAAGAATGACCCCTCCCAGTGTAATCTGTTACACGTAAGCTGATTTTTCACACTAATCGAACACCAGCCCACATTTTTATAATGTAGAGAGCTCTTTGGTGTCATTCATAGCTGCCAACTTCCGCTCGTTCATAAAATACACAAGAAAAATATACAAAAATAAACCTATACAAAATCGAAAAATCGACGTATAAACGATTTTGGGCGTCGTATAAAAGATATATTTTTACATTAAAATAAATAGGAATGAATCGGGACTACAGTAAAACGTCGTATAAATGTAAACGTCGTATAAGTGATCGTCGTATAAACGATGCTTTACTGTACTTTTAAAGTAAAAATTAAAAAGTAATATTTTATGAAAATATTACTGGTGCCGTTTGCAAGTTTGTAATCAAAATTTGGCATCCCAAACTGGGCACATAGTGCCGGAATGTTTAAGCGAAATTTTTTTTCCCAAGCACCTTCGTCGTTCCAAGCCCAAACTCGCACTCTGATTGGTTGTTACTCTCGGCACTGTTTTCACGTAACTTGGCGATAACCATACTTGGCGAAAAAAACTTCGCTCGCAAGTGAACGAGTAAACCTAAAACCTAACCTACTCATTCTTATTCTTCCTTCATTTTGTGCTCTTGTGTATTATTATCTTGTGTTATTTTATAAAATGGCTAATGCTTTACTTATTAATAAACGGGAAAAATTACCTTGTACTCGGTTCGGAAGGAAATCAAACTCCTCGACGGAAGCATCTATCGCTACGCCAAGTATGTGATTATCGCCAAGTTACATGAAAACAGTGCCGAGAGCAACAACCAATCAGAGTGCGAGCTTGGGCTTCGAACGACGAAGGTGCTTGGAAAAAAAATTACGCAATGTTTAATGTATTAATATTCACTCTCAGATAATTCGTTGTATTATTAAAGAATAAGCGAATTTCCTTTTTCAACAGCTTGTTGTGCATGACACTTGAAATGATAACTCCGAATTATATACTTCCTCTCTTCTACCAAGAGAACCATTTTCAGAGGCACGTATAATTATATTTAACTCTAGCATGTCCATTAGTAGTCATTTTGACCGTTACCATATAAATAACCCCCTGTTGAAACGAGAAATTTTATTAACTGTTTTAAATCAAAGTTCTTGTGTGAAATATTTTTATAAAATTCAATTTAAATTTCTGGCTTTTATAGTGTTAACATTTTGTTCTACAGTTTTACGAAGACATTCAAAGTACGATATTCTCCAATTTTTAAAGATGGAAGCAGTTAAGTGATGTTTTTGTACTCAGATATGAATTGTATCCTTTTTTTATAGAAGGATATTTTGTTACGATAAAAATGCATATTTTTTCGAAATTATGTTTTTTTAATACATTTTTGCCAAACATTAATTAAAAAAAGAAATACAGACACTAATGAGTTGTAATAGTAAGTTATTAATGAGTGATAACAATAGTGAGTTAATTCTAGAAAGGTCAGAAATTTTAGTCAAGTTTTATAAAAATATTTCATTCCAGAACTTTGATTTAAAACAGTTTAATTTTTTTATTTAACGCTTTTCTTTTCTGTATCTCTAAACTAATTTTATAATAAAAATTCTTGTTCAAAATGAAATATATTTATATGGTAGCGGTCAAAATGGCCGCTCATGGATATTCTACTGTTAACTCCTTAAGAGGTGGTGGGATAAATTATATATTCTACATATGTTAATGAAGTTTTGCGTAGAAAAATTTTAATAAATTTTACGTTTCTAACTTTGGAGGGGAAAAAAAGCTGAGAGTGGAATTGCCTTTTTTTAAAATTTTAAAATAAAATTATGCCTAATTTCTGGTAGGAATTCAGAATTATACAAACTCAGCTGCTTGCCCCTCAAAGGGAAAAACATTTTCTCTCATAAAGGTACATACCGGGTGTCCCAAAAATGACTGATGGATTTTAAAATCCAATAACTTGCAAACGGTAACAGCTATTTAAAAATTTTTTGCAGGAGGGTTATGTATAATGTCAAGAGTTTTATTACCGTAATTTTTTATTTTAGTTCTCATCTCAAACAATAGGTGGCGCTGACGGCGATTGAAGTCCAGGTCGACGCTTCACTCAGCACTGATCACCGGGACTTCAATCGCCGTCAGCTCCACCTATTGTTTGAAATTCGAACTTAAATAAAAAATTACGGTAAAAAAACTCCTGACATTATACATAACCCTCCTGCAAAATTTTTTTAAATAGCTGTCACCGTTTGCAAGTTATTGAATTTTAAAATCCATCAGTCGTTTTGGGGACTCCCGGTATGTGCGTATATAACAGCTGTATATTCAGTATATAACAGCTGTATTTCGCCCAGACTACATATGCAAGATTTTCTCAAACTGTTTTCATAAAATAAGAGAGGAGACACTACTCATCAAGATAATGAATTATTTAGTCAATCTTCATTTGTGCCCATAAGCTCTAATTTTTCTGGATGATCTTTTCTTAAACGCTTGTTAGCCCTAACTCATTTAAACTCTGAATTTCCACTCTCGTTTAATTCGTTGCATCATTAAAGGATAAGCCAATTCCGTTTCCCAACAGCTTGTTCTGCACGCCACTTGAAAAGAGAGATCCGAATTACATATTTTCTCTCTGCTATCAAGAAGTGGTTTTTCAGAGGCACGTATCATTGTGTTTATCGTTATGTTCTACGGTTATACGAAGATATTCAAAGTACGATATTGTTGAGACAAGTTTTTGAAAATGGAAAAAGTTTAGTGATTTTTTTCGAACGCAGATATGATTTGTGTTCTTTTTTTATAAACGAGTATTTTGTTACGAAAAAAATGTATATTTTCCCGAAAATTTTTTTTTAAATACATTTTTGCTAAATATTAATTAAAAGCAGAAATGTAATATAGATAACAATAGTGGGTTAACTTTATAAAAGGCCAGAAATTTTAATTAAGTTTCATAAAAATATTTCGCATATGTTCATTGATTTAAATTAGTGTAAATGTTTTATATATGGTTTTTCTTCTTTGTATCTATTAAACTAATTTTATTATAAAATTTCTGGTTTGAACTCAAATGTATTCATATGGTAACGGTCAAAGTGACCGGTCACGGCATTCTAATGTTAAAAAGATTTTCAATCATATAGGTATGTGTGTGTGTATGTAACAGCTGTATATTTGACGAAACTAACGGTATATTTGATGAGGATTTTCGCAAATTGTTTTTATAAAATAAGAAAGGCAACAGTACACATCAAGATAATGAAATTTTTAGTCAATCTTCATTAGTGCTCATAATCTCTAATTTTTTTTAAAGGCTATTTTCTTAAACGTTTATGGGCCCTAACTCATTTAAGGGGACTCGGGGATTGAAAACTTTTCGAAAAATCGATTTTTTTATGATCTAGTTTGATTATTCAATTAATTCTTAACTCAATGCAAAAAACCGCATAAAAATATTAGCATTTTTAACGGAGTTATAAGCATTTATGTATCAATACTTACATAGCCGCATCCATATAATTTCAACTTTAAGTCGTGTTTTCTCAAAACTTGATTTTTGACGACTAACACCAAGATTTAAAAAAAACTATTTGATTGAATGGCTTAATTTTTTTTTGCATGCATATAACATCATAATCTAGATTATGAATTAAGGATATAACTATCACTTAATAAAAACAGTATTAAAAAATCTCTCAAAGTTGGAAATTTTAAAAACCCCTAAAAAATACAACTTTTTTTCCATTAAAAATACTCAAAATATTAAACTATCTAAAATATATTAATTCATAATCTAGATGATGATGTTATATGCATGCAAAAAAAAAAAAAAATTAAGCCAAATCAAATCAAATAGTCAAATAGTTTTTAGCTCACAGGCTATCATAGCCTGAGAGCTTATGTGCCCGCCCGTTCTGTATGTATGTGCGTATGTGCGTAACGCGATAACTCATGATAAAAATATCCGATCCTCTTAAAATTTTGTATGTAGGTATATCCTGACAAGGCGCTTCCCTGATTAGTTTTTGAAGTTCATTCGATATGTATAAGAGGGGGAACGGGGGGCTCATGTCCCCCGTTAGTTGATATAAATGGGATTTTCATGCAGAATTAAGTTTTCAAAATTTAGATTAGGATCATTCTGATGAGGCGATTCCGTGACTGTTATTAGGTGTTCATTGAATAAGTATAAATAGGGGGAACAGGGGTTCTAATCCCCCCCCCACCCGTTAGTTGATATAAATGGGATTTTCATGCAGAATTAAGTTTTCGTTCAAAATTTAGATTAGGATCATTCTGATGAGGCGATTCCGTGACTGTTATTAGGTGTTCATTGAATAAGTATAAATAGGGGGAACAGTGGTTCTAATGCCCCCCCCCCCGTTAGTTGATATAAATGGGATTTTCATGCAGAATTAAGTTTTCGTTCAAAATTTAGATTAGGATCATTCTGATGAGGCGATTCCGTGACTGTTATTAGGTGTTCATTAAATAAGTATAAATAGGGGGAACAGGGGTTCTAATGCCCCCCCCCCGTTAGTTGATATAAATGGGATTTTCATGCAGAATTAAGTTTTCGTTCAAAATTTAGATTAGGATCATTCTGATGAGGCGATTCCGTGGCTGTTATTAGGTGTTCATTGAATAAGTATAAATAGGGGGAACAGGGGTTCTAATGCCCCCCCCCCGTTAGTTGATATAAATGGGATTTTCATGCAGAATTAAGTTTTCGTTCAAAATTTAGATTAGGATCATTCTGATGAGGCGATTCCGTGACTGCTATTAGGTGTTCATTGAATAAGTATAAATAGGGGCAACAGGGGTTCTAATGCCTCCCCCCCTCTTAATTTATATAAATAGGTTTTTCAAGCAGAATTTTCAGATTTCGTTCAAATCTCTGAATAGTTTTGGAAGTTTAATGGTTAAGTATAAAAGAAGGGGATAACTCCTTTTAAATTATATAAATGCTAAATGGGTTTTTATTAAGAATTATCTAATTTGCTCTGAATTTTGGATATAGATTTTTTATATGATAAAGCATGTCTTTGATAGTATAGGAGGTTCAATGATTAAGTATAAAAAAAGAGGAAAGGGGAGAGCTGTTTCCCCTTCTTAATTTTTTTTTCGAACGGAATTAACCCTTGAAAATATAAGGCTTTAATGTACAATTAGTATTTGTAGCCTGTGAGCTCAATGCCATCAGTTTTACTGGGCAGTATTCTTTATTTTAAATCTTGGTGTTAGTCATCAAAAATCAAGTTTTGAGAAAAAACGCGACTTAAAATTATATGGATGCGGCTATGAAAGTGTTGATACATAAATGCTTATAACTCTGTTAAAAATGCAAATATTTTTATGCGGTTTTTTGCATTGAGTTAAGAATTAAATGAATAATCAAATTAGATCATAAAAAAATCGATTTTTTGAAAAGTTTTCAACCCCTGAGCCCCCTTAAACACTTAATTTCCACTCTCATTTCATTCGTTGTATTATTAACCCCTTAACTGGTTAATTCTTTTCCGTTCAATAAATTGAAAATAGCGGACTCACACCACTAATATTTAAATAAAATATTCGTAAAATTTAGTCTAAACATTTCCACTTTTCAATAGTATGAAAATTTCCTTAAAAATAATAGTGGTGTCAAAAAGCTTTAAATGATACAATAAGCAAATTCTTCTTGCCCGAACACCGTTCGGGCAAACCAGTTACAGGTTAAGCATTTCCGTTTCCCAATATCTTATTCTGCACGCCACTTGAAAAGAGAAATCCGAATTACATAATGTCCTCTTTGCTGTCATGAGGTCGATTTTCAGAGGCACATTACATTTAACGTTATGTTCCACGATTTATCCGAAGATATTAAAAAAAAAAAAAAAAAAAAAAAAAAAAAAAAAAAAAACGATATTTTTGAGACAAGGTTTAGAAGTATAAAAAGTTAAGCGATGTTTTTAAATATTATATGAATTTTTTTTTATATGAAAATATACACATTTTTTTTAATTTTATTTTTAACACAAGAACTACCGTGAGCCGTCATTTTCACAGCTAGCAAGTGAATATGTTTTGGTTCAAACCAGAAATTTGACTATAAAATAAGTTTAATTTTTTTCCGGCGTAACAAATTCTCTTAGTCATATGAGTAATTATCGAGTGACACCGGAATTTACAAATGACATTTTTAGAAATTGAAAAATTCTTAATTTAAGTTTTCTTTGTAACAGCAAAATTTTATTAAAATATTATTGGTGCCACTTGCAAGTTTGGAATCAAAACTAGGTATGTGAAGAGTGGGCACAGTGTGACAGAAATAAATAAAAGAAGCAAAGAAGAAAAGACATTACATAATGAAATTAAACTGCTTTAAATCAAAATTCTAGTATGAAATATTTTTGTAAAACTTCACTGAAATTTCCGGTAGCTCTAGTGATAAATATTTTTTTTAATAAACGTCAGTTTTTTTTTCTTTAACCTCTTGGGGACGAGCGACACGTATACGTGCCACAAATAGGCTTAAGAATCCGTGTTTATAGCCACCAATAAAATTATATTGTAAAATTTGCCTTATTAAATCAGAGAATTTTCTCGATTTAATAAGGCACAAATTTCTGTTTTTTAAAACCGGTGACAAAACATTAAAAATTTCGTGAAATGCTCCCGTCGCGAAGGGGTTAAGTAGAAATACAATATATGGCAGGAGTGAATTAAAACATCTTAATTGATAGATATATGAATGTGTATGTAAGCATAAGCTGTATATTTGGTGAGTGTTGTTTTATATCTGCTTTTATAAAATAAGAGAGACAATGTTACCCATCATGATGACAAGTTTTTGCATAGGAGACCAGAATTAAAATATGTCTTTGTAGTAAATAAGAGTCGAATAGTCTCTGTAATATTGAATTATCACCAGAAAAATCGAAAAAAAAAATTTAATATAAGAAAAGGCAAATTTTCAACATTTTGCCGACAAAGTTAAAAATATAAAATTTCGTTGAAAGTTACTGGTGAGAATCTTGTTTAAATTAGGTGAGATGAATCCCGCATGGTCACAGTGACGTCACAGTGACGTCGCTGTGAGTCACTTTGGTCACATCACATCTGTGACCAAAATGCCACCACTCAGTGACGTCACATTGTGACTGAGATGTGACTTTCTTAAAAATCTTTAGAAATTTATAAATATCCTTCAAAACATGTTATTTATTTTAAAAAAACATGTTTCTGGCAATTTAAATATCGTCGCTTTTGTCACAGTTTCGTCACAATGTTAATGTCAAATTAGTCACAAATGACACATTTTTCACAAATTTGTCACATTGTGACCACTTTGTGAAACGTCACGAAAGAGCTCTAAAACGGCCATAACAACTTCACATTTTAGTCACTGTGACGTCACATCGACAATCGATGTTCACAAAGTCACAATGTGACTTCACAGCGACGTTGCAGTGACGTCACCATGCTTTACGGTTTAAGAGGTTAACCACTGAACTGATCAATATTTCTGAAAAAAAAATTCAAATAATGTCTATTTTTCCATGTCTTTTTACATAATTTTTACTCCTTTATCACCGGTTTTTCAAAACAGAAATTTTTACCAAGTCGAACCAGAAAAATGCTCGGATTAAATAATGCAAAATCCACAATAAAAACTTACTGGTGAGAATAATAAATCATGATTGGAATATGGATGGGCGTACGTGGTATGGGCAAATAATGATTTGCAAAACACGTAGCCCGTATTATGTACGGACAAGTAATGATTTGCAAAACACGTAGCCCGTATTATGTACGGACAAGTAATGATTTGCAAAACACGTAGCCCGTATTATGTACTGGCAATTCCAAAATATACCGTAATTTCGGGTGTATAAGCCGCGGATCAAACAATTCTTTTTCGACCCAGAATTTTCTAAGAAACAAATGTAACTATTTAGATCGACGTAAATATTTGTCTTAAATCACTAAATAAGATTTCTGGGTCCAAAAAGAATTGTTTGATCCGCGGCTTATACACCCGGAATTACGGTATTTGAAACATGATATTATCGAGAAAATGTACAAAATGTTGAATAATTAAGTGATGCGCTTGAATAATTAAAATTATTTCTCAAAGAAATTATCTGTGAATTTTGTATATTAATATAACTGCCAACTTTTACGCATTTTTCTAACCAAAAAAATTTTATAAAAAATATTGTCTTATTTAATCGTCGAAATTTTATGGTTAAACAAGTGGAAAATCTCTGTGCAATTTTAGTGGTAGAAAAAGTGCGTAAATGTTGGCAGCTATGATATTAAGTTTCAGCTAATTGGAGAGGTCTACCAAATGGCTTAGGGCACAACAAGTCCCACCTATTTGTATATTAATAAAGAAATTATTATTAAGACTGTAAAAGTATGGAATATGTTTGAACGTAACTTTATATTTCACACTAACCGCTTCCATAATTTGTCATGGGGCAAGAAGAGTTCCTTCATTCAAAACTGTTTAATACCATTTTTTTTTTTTTTTTTTTTTTTTTTTTACAATCTTATACAATTTAATAGCAAAAATGTTTAGACTAAATATTACGAATTTTTTTCCTTAAATTAAGTACTCCTTGTCTCATATTTTTAATTTGTTGCAAGTAAAAAACAAGCAAGAAAAATCATGCTTTAAGCATAGATTATGAAACACTTTCCAACACCTCCAGAAATATTTAACAAAACTTTCTTATTTAGGGAAATAAGAGACTAATGTCCATAGCCAAATATGTATTCCAATACTTTTGAACAGCCCGGTATTTGATACGTCGGTTGATATACATATATTGTATGATGGGAAAATTTAGTTTAGCGAGAAAATGCCTAACTGATTGAAATTTCTCTTTCAGCACTTTATTCTAATAGAAGGAAAGCACTTCAGTACTTTTGTTCAGCCCTGCAATTTACCTAGTACCTTTATTACACGCCAATATTTTGTTAAAACTTAGTTCAAACAAACACACTCTTAAAACGACTTAAATCATATTTCCAGAAATTATCATCTATGGGTAACCATGTAGCTAATTTTTTGTGTGACCCTGTATATCATTTAATCTATATTCTACAAATATTCCGTAGAAAATTGAAAGCAAAAAATTATGTAAAAATGCATAACTTACTTAAAAAACACCTTTAAGTTAATTACTCTCATATTCAGTAACCCATATGAGCTCTTTTGTGTAACTCTGTATATAAATAATAACATTTATATACGCCATATAATATGCAGAAAATTTAGTAAAATTTAAAAGCGCATATCATAATTGAAAAAATGCATTTCAACCATCCATCAGCTACCAACGATAATATACAGTACTTCGGATAAAAATATAAGATTTAAAATATTTTGTGTGGCCCTGTAAATGCCATGCACTTCATATTATGCGTTAAATAATAAGTCTCAACAGGGTATATCAATTTTACGGTACTTAAAATCGTTTAACTTTATTAAAATATGTCGCAAACAATTCCCCCCTTTATTATTGTGTAATCTAATTCTTTTGAGTGGCCCTGTAAATGAATAATAACTATTATTTTCACAGCATATTTTAAATAATGCGTATTTTAGTGCACTTTGCGAATGCATGTAAATTTGAATAAGTTTGACAGGGTGTAATACCTTTAAAATTCCCTTTAAACGATTTTTTCCCATTGGCCGTAATGTATCGGAAAACTTTTGACTATCCCTGTAAATAAACTAATCATAGAAGAAACTTCATTTTCAAAAGGGTTCGTGCCAGGGTAAACATCAATAACATATAAACATGCAATCCGAGAATCTTTACGGGAGTTAGAGCGTGGACAGACGGACAGACGGCCAGACAAACCGAATGCATAAACACTCTTCAATTTTGTTGGAAAGTGTTAATAAAAAGCACTTAGGTGGTTAACGTCATTTCTTTCATTGAAAATTTCATGTACGAGAATAGTGCATGGAAAGATTTTTAACATACCTATATACATACATCTAGTGCATACACACATATATAGTTAGAGATGTAGAACGCTAATTTCAAACGCAAAAAAATCTATTTTTTTCAAATGTGAGATCATGAATTTAAAAAACTAAATGCTCACCGTTGATGATAGGAATTTCAACATAAACATCTTCAAAAGTTTCAAAATCCTTGATTATACTTTCTTTTTAAATGTTTGTTTATCCCCACTCATTTAAAATCTTAATCTCCAGTTAAGTTACATTCATTGGATTATAATCGGATAAACCGTTTCCGGCCGTCTATAGCTATATTCTGCACGTCACTTGAAATGAGAGCCGTCCCTATAAGGGACGATTTAAAGTGAGGGCCGGTGCAAGTATTTTGCGAGATCCTTTTCTTTCAGACTCTTAAGGGGTCAGGTACCTTTCGAACTAACAAAATACGTGAAAAAGTGACCTCTGTAAGAACTGCAGTCACTCTATATCTAATTGACTGCTGACTATAAAATTGAAAACACATATAAAAAAGGATTTATTTTATTAGTTAAAGTTGCTAAAAAAAAGTATACAATCATATAATGTTTTTTAATTATTTTTAAATATAATACAACTTTTTCGGAAGAATAAATCCTGCATGCCTTGCGCGCACGATTTTTCCAATTTGAATTGCTAAAACAAACCAAGATTTTTTTTTTTCTGAGTAGAGATATAAAGTGTTTTCAAAATGACCTACGATAAAAAAAATAAAACTTATAGATCCCTAGAAAAAAATTATTTTTTAAAGAAATTCGAAATATCGAGATTTTTTTTACAAACTAGTTGGATGTGTCAATCCCGAAACTTTCTTCTATCTCATAAGTACATTTTAATATTAAAAAAAAAAAAAAAAAAAAAAAAAAAAAAAAAAAACGTAGTGACCTCAAAGTTACCCACTATCGAATTTCCTCGAACATTTGAGAATCTGGTATCCAAAAAACCTAAAACGCAAAATTTAATTAATATTCTGAGAAAATGAGCTTAGTAGTGCCTCGTGTTGGGTAATTTATGCTAAAACCTAATAAGCATCTATTGATGTCAAGACCTAACAGAATCTGAAATTTGATGGAATTTCGTTCATTAGTTCTTGAGATATAGTTATAACAAAAAAATTGCAAAACGTAGCACAGCAACACCATATCTTGGACAATTTATGCCAAAACGTAAAAAAGCGTCTAATTATGTTATGGTGTAAAAGAATCTGAAGTTTGATAAAATTCTGTGCATTAGTTCTTGAGATATAGCTAGTTTAAAAAAAAACCGTGTAAAATATAGCACAGCAGCACCATCAGTTGAAGGATTTATAACAAAACATAATCATCGTGTAATTATATGTCATTTTGTAACAAAATCTGAAGTTGAATGAAATTCTGTGCTTTGGTTGTTGAGATATAGCTATCGGAAAAATCGTGCAAAATGATACATAGCTGCACCACCTGTTACAAGGTTTATACCAAAATGTAATTAGCGTCTAATTATGTTATATATTCTAGTGTAAAAGAAACTAAAATTTGATGAAGTTCTCTGCATTAGTTCTTGAGCTATAGCTATCGCAAAAATCGTGCAAAATGTAGCATAGCAGCGCCACCTATAGGGCAGTTCACACCAAAACCTTATCAGTGGCTATGTATCTCAAGGTATCGCGGAATCTGAAGTTTGGTGAAATTCTGTGCATTAGTTCTTGAGATATAGCTATCATGAAAATCATGAAAAATGTGGCATAGCAGCGCCACCTGCTGGCCAATTTACACCAAAACTTAATCAGCATCTATGTATATCAAGGGGTCACAGAATCTGAAGTTTGGTGAAATTCTGTGCATTAGTTCTTGAGATACAGCAATCTTGAAAATCATGAAAAACATAGTATAGCAGCGCCACCTGCAGGCCAATTTTCACCAAAAACCAATAGGCAGTAATTCATATCAAGGTCTAACTGAATATAAAATTTTATTAAATTTCAAGCATTAGTTCTTGAGATAGAGCGCCCACAAATTTTTTGTCACATACAGACAGACAGACTCACAGACAGACACACAGACTCACAGACAGACGGACAGACTCACAGACAGACATTTTCTAAAAATAGTCAAAACGTGTTCAGGACCTTCTAAAACGTATAAATCCGTCGAAAACCGGAAGTCGAAAATTTTCATGAATCCAATACTTTCTTCTTGTAAAGATAGAAGAAAGTAAAAAGTAGTCGTGAATTCTAAACTTCTAATTTGAGGAACATAATAGTAGGTCATTTTGTGCCTGTGTACGTTTAATATATTCAGCTCAAATTTTGTTAAATTCTACGCAACCGTTTTTAAGAAATCGTGCGTGCAATGATCAAAATCGCTGTTTTGAGAAAATTGACGTCAAAGTTTAAATTTAACATTGGTTGCATAGGAAAAGCGCAAAGTGTTTTAGACTTAACTCTTTTTCTAATGCGAATTTTTGAATGCGGTTTGTTTTTAAATGTTTCTAAAGAATCACATTTAATTATAAGCTATTTTTTAAACCTGACCCCTTAACATAATCCTATCTATACTATCAATAAAAAAAGAAAAGCTTTCACCCATATACTATATACCGGCGAGCCAAGTTTCGACCCTCCCACTATTAGGAAGGAGTAGTATTTGTATTTGTGTTTGTAGGGGTAATTTCTGGAACTACTGAAGAAATTTTAAAAGTGATTGTGACAAACTGATGGTGAAAGTCCCTTTTCCAACATAGGCTATATTTTATATCAAGAACACTATCTTTTCTTAACTAAAATCATAAATTTATATTATTTCATCTTCTTTTTATTAAAGAAATAATATTTTGTGTCCAAGTGCAAGGCCTCTCTAGGCTCGAGGCCCTGTGCGCCTGCACCTGTCGCAAACCCCTAAGGACAGCTCTGCTTGAAATGATAATCACTGTTTCCGAATTTCCTCTTCCTTAGTAAAGAAGATCATTTTTCAGAGGCATGTATCATTAGTATTAATGTTCTGTTCACCATTTATCCGAATATATTTGAAAAATGTTATTATCGGGAAAGCGCTCTGAGATTTTGAATAATTAAGAAATGCGCTTAAAATCAACTTTAAGTTTTGTATATTATTAAGAAAAATGTAATTAAGAATGTAATAGTATGGAATGTGTTTGAACATAATTTTATGTTTCATATTAACGTCATTTCTTTCACTGAAAATTTCATATACGAGAGCAGTGAATAGAGAAACCTTTAACATGCTTACATATATACATCTAGTGTATGTCCGGATATAGCACGAGATGTAGCATGCTAATTGTATACATATATAGGGTGTCCCAGAAATATTGGGAGAAACTTTAAAGGAGGTAGGGAACATCACAAGGATTCAGATTTGAATAGCAACCTATGGTCGGAAACGCTTTCCTGGCGCGGTGGTGACGACACAAAACACAAAAAGACAGGCACGAATAATAAGAGAAAACATCTTTAATATCCTTAGTGCATTAGAAAACTAAGAAAAAAGAACATTATAAAGACAACGATCGTTATCAAAGTAGGTGTTCGAAATTAAGAACCCGAGCCGTGATGCATGGAGAGGCATCTCCAGTGCATGATAGATCTAATGTTCTCTAGAAAATACCGGGAATATCCCGTACTTCCCCAGCAGCTGCCACGATGCATGCAACATGTTCCTCAACACTTTAGAGTGTTGTACGTAGAGTGTGTTTTTGCAGCACTAAGAATAATTAAACATGCTTTTTCTCCTTGTTCGTGTCCTTTCTTTCTTGTGTTTTGTGTCTTTACCCCCCGCGCCAGGAAAGCGTTTCCCATTATTGGTTGCTACACAGATCTGAATCCTTGTGATGTCCCCTACCTCTCCTTAAAGTTAGTCCCAATATTTCTAGGCCACTCTGTATAGTTATACTTTTACAAGTATAATATCGTGAATTTTAATCGTTTCCCTATTTTGCCCGTATATCGTACGGGCAATGTTTTTTTGCCGATCATGATTTTTCCGTATCACGTACGGCATTCATACTTCAATCATAATTTATTATTCTATACTATTACTATTATATTTTATTAGTAAAATTTTATTGCAAATTCTGCATTATTTAATCATATTATTTATTTATTTATTTATTTATTTATTTATTTATTTATTTATTAAGGCAAAAATTTCTGTTTTGTAAAACCAGTGACAAAAAATTAAAAATTCTATAAAAGTCATGAAAAAAAACATTACTTGAAAGGTTTTTTTTTTTTTTTCAAAATACTGATCAGTTAACCCCTTGCGAGGCGGTGGTTTCATAGATATACCACTTAGTTTTAACTTCCAAACGCCACATTCGCACCGGAATTTTGTTAAAGAAAATTACGGTTTATTGAATGCGTAAAGTATAGCATTTTCTTATTTACAAATAAAGTTGTTTTCAAATTCCGGTGTCAGTCATTAATTTCAATACTTAAGCAATAAATTTGCCCTTCCTCCTCAAAGGGTTAACAGGCTTTGAGTTTTGATGGTTGAATTTTCTACCACTTAATTTTAATTCCAAAATGTCACAACGGCTCCGGAATATTCAATCAAATTTATTTGAAAAACGTTTAATGGATTTTTTCATGTACATCGTAAACGTAATTTTTTCTTTTCAAAATGCTGGTGCCAATGTGACATTGGAATTTTACAGAAATTTACCCACCAGAGCTCAAAGTGTTAAAAAGTAAATACTCACAAATGATGACAAGAATTTCAAACCTAAACATCTTCATTAGTTTTAAGTACTGATAATACCGTAACTATTGGTGAATAATCCGCGGATCAAACAATCATTTTTTACCCCAACGTTTTCTTTAAAAGAAATGTGACATTATAGATTGCCGTAAATATATATTTTTTAATCATCAAATAACATTTCTTGGTCCTAAAAGAATTGCTTGATCGGCGAATTATACGTTGAAAATTATGGTACTTTCTTTTTAAATGTTTATGATCTTCACTCATTTAAATTCTTAATCTCTAGTTAAGTTTCGTTTATGGTATTATTAACAGATAAACCGTTTCAGAAAATGTATGGCTAATTCTGCACGCAATTTGAAAAGAGAATCACTATTTCCGTATTTCCTCTTCACACAAGGATGATCATTTTTCAGTGGCACGTATCATTAGCTTTAATGTTGTGTTCACTAATTATCCGAAGATATTTAATACATGATATTATCGAGAAAAAATTCTGAGATGCTGAATTAAGTGCTGCACTTAAATTAACTTTGAGTTTTGCATATTATTAAGGAAAATATTATTGTTAATGTAAAAGTAGGGAATGTATACGTAATTTTATGTTCCACATTAACGTCGTTTCTTTTACTAAAAATTTCATTCGAAAATAGTGCATGGAATGATTTTTGACATACATGCGTACATCTAATACATTTGCAGATACAGTACGAGATGTAGAATGCTAATTGCATACGGATATAATTATACTTTTTCAAATATAAGCTCGTGAATTTAGAAAAGTAAATGCTCGTCGTTGATGATAAGAATTTCAAACCAAACATCTTCATTAGTTTTAAAAGCCCTGATATTTTTTTCTTTTTAAATGTTCATTGAACCTCAATCATTTAATATCGTTATCTGCACTTTTAAGTTACGTTCATTGTATTATTAATGAATCTGTCGTTTCTGGCATTCGATAGTTAATTCCCCGCGCCACTCGATAAGAGAACAACTGTTTCGAAAATCCTCATCCTTAACAAGGAAGATAATTTTTCAGAGGTGCGTATCATTCGTTTTAATGTTACGTTCACCAATTATCGGGAGATATTCAAAGCATAAAATTATTGACAAAATGTTCTGAGAAATTGAGTAATTAAATGATTCGCTCGAAATTATTTTTTAGACTTGTACATTATTAAGGAAATTATTAGTAAGAATGTAAAACAATTGAATGCGTTTGAGCGTAATTTTGTGTTTTTTTCACTGGAAATTTCATATTCGAGAATAATGTATGGAACAATTTTTAACATGCATACATATATCTAGTGCATGTGCAGATATAATACATGATGTAGAATGCTAATTACATACATATATAATTACACTTTTTCAAATATATGATCGTGAATTTTAAAACGTAAGTACTCATCGTTGCTTATGAGAATTTCAATCTAAACATCTTCAATAGTTTCAAAAGCCCTGAAAATACTTTCTTTTTAAATGTTTATTGAACCTCACTTATTTAAATTCTTTATCTGTACTTAAGTAACGTTCATTGTATTATTAACGGATAAACCGTTTTTAGCATTCTACAGTTAATTCTGCACGCACATTGAAAATAGAAACTCTGTTTCCGATTTTCCTCTTCCTGAGAAAGGGAGATCATTTTTCAGAAGTGTGTATCATTAGTTTTAACGAAGTGTCCACCAATTATCCGAAGGTATTTAAAGCATGAAATTATCGATAATATCGATAATATCGTTCTGAGATGCAGAATAATTAAGTGATGCGCTTGAAATTATTTTTGAGATTTCTATATTATTAAGGAAATTATTATTAAGAATATTATAATAAGAAAATATTAAGAATGCAAAAGCATGGAATGAGTTTCAACGACATTTTATTTTTCACATTAACGTCGTTTCTCACTAAAAATTTCATGCACGAGGATAGTGCATAGAACGACTATTACACATTTAATTCATAGTACGCTGCAAATTTTCAAATTGAAAAATGAACACATTTCGGAACGCTTTTTGTCTCCAAATTCACAACACAATAATGTGTTGTGAAGCGTTTTGTGTATTGCGTTCTTAATATATTTCAAAAGTACTACACTCTAGAAGTGAGTTTTTAATACTTTGAAAAGTATTGCTATCTAGCAGTAGCGTCTGGTCAGGGGGTGCTGCATCAATTTATTCACACCACTAACATTATATGGTTATTTCAGTTTTATGTAGTAATTAACAAAATTTGTCGAATAAATAATATGAAAGATTCTGTTAAATTTTAGTGGTGTGAAAAATCGGATGCAGCACTCCCTGACGAGCCGCTACTGCTATCTAGACGTGTTCTAAAAATAGTGTTGTTAATTGTGCTGAAATAGTGTTGTTAATTTTGCTGAAATAGTGTTGTTAACTGTGTTGAAATAGAGTTGTAAATAGTGTTTTTGAAAAGTTTCTTAAAATAGTGTTGTACTCCACAACACTTTGTTTCGAAATTAACAACACATTGTAAACAGAATATTATCTAGAACACTTTAAAACAACACATTTAGAAAAATTCAAAATATTTTCTACATGGCGCCTTTAAATTTATACATTAATACAATTTTTAAAATAAATGTATTGAAATACGTTTTGAAAACACATTTTCTTTTCTTGTAATTTTTAACAACAAGTTTTGCACAACCTTTTTACTTCCTAAAACACATTCACAATACAATCGAAAAAGATTTTAGTTAGAAGTGTTGATTTTTATGTTAAATTAGGGTTGCAAAAGAGTTTTATGCTTTTGATGTGTACTAGATGTAGCATGATAATTGCATACGTATGTAGTTCTATTTTTTCAAATATATGCTCGAGAATTTAAAATCGTAAATGCTCATCATTGATGATAAAAATTTCAATCTAAACATCTTCATTAGTTTTAAAAGCCCTTATAATACTTTATTTTCAAATGTTTATTGAACCTCACTAATTTAAATTCTTTATCTCCACTTTAGTTACGCTCATTGTATTATTAACGGAAAAACCGTCTCCGGTATTCTATAGGTAATTCTGCATGCCTCTACTTGAAAAGTGAACCACTGTTTCCGAATTTCCTCCTCCTTAGCAAGGGAGACCATTTTCAGAGCCGTATATTATTAGTTTTAGTGTTATGTTCACCAATTATCCGAAGACATTTAATACATGATATTATCGAGAAAAAGTTCTGAGATGTTGAATAATTAAGTCATGTGCTTGAAATTATCTTTGAAATTTGTTTATTATTAAGGAAATTGTTATCATTAATGTAAAAGTAGATGATGAGTACGTAATTTTATGTTTCACATTAACATCGTTTCTTTCACTGAAAATTTCAAACGAAAATAATGCATGGAACGAGTTTTGACATACAGACATACGTCTAGTATATATCCAAATATAGTACGCGATGTACCATGCTAATTCCATACGTATAGAATTACTTTTTTTTCAAATGTATGATGATGAATTTTAAAAAGTAAATACTCACCGTTGACATAGGGATTTCAAACCTAAACATCTTCATTAGTTTCAAAAACCCTGATAATTCTTTTCTTTAATCTTTATTTATCTTTACTCATTTAAATTTTTAATCTCCACTTAATTTACATTCATTGTATTATTTATTAACACATAAACCCAGGGTTCGATTTAAGCGGTATCGCATCGCAATTTGCGATTCAAATTTAACTAAAATGCGATTCATGAAATGCATTAAATCGCAATCATTGCGATGCATATTTCCCACACCCATTGTTATGTCATGTACACTTAAAGTTAAAATTTAAAGTTGTTTTTACACGACATACGTTGTGTTTTCACTCTCCCCAAATGTTTATTTACAATGGAAGTACAGCGAGACGCCAATGCTGGGCGCAGTTTTCCCAGTAAACACATGATTTTTTCCCGCCCTGACGCTGTGATTGATTACTGAATCACTGTTACTCGCTAATCACGGCGTTTGCTCATAGAACTTTGATGTGCGTGTTGCAGTGGTTGTAAAATGAACACTCACTTTTACGATCCTTTTACTTTATTTATGCATTTTTATTCTTTATATAATTTTATTTACTTTCATTTATGCTTTTGGTTAAATATTGCTTTTTTTAAAAACATTTTTTTGTAAATTTTCAAGATTTAAAAGTTACGTTAGCAATTTTTTACTCGCTTACAAAAGTGTCTAACTGCTATTCAAAACTGACTTTGTATAGCAGTTACTGCTATGCAACTTTCTTTTTCTAAATCGACCCCTGCATAAACCGTTTCCGACATTCTATAGCTAATTGTGCACACCACTTGAAACGAGAAGCATTGTTTCTCCCAATTTCCTCTTCATTATCTAGGAAGATCATTTTTTAAGAAGTGCGTATCCTTAGTTTTAAAGTTATGTTCACCAGTTACCCGAAGATATTTAAAACATAATATTATCAAGAAATCGTCCTGAAATGTTGAATAATTAAAAGATGCACTTGAAATTATCGGTACTTACGTATTAACGCAACCGCAGCAGAAGTTGCGCTAATGCGCCAAAAAAGAGCAATCTTGTTGCTCGTACGCGCACAAAAAATGACGTCAAAAATGAGAAAAAAAAGCACTAAAAACCCAGTAAAGCACTAAAAAAGCATTAAAAATGGCGTCAAAATCAGCAAACAACAAGGCAACAAGGATTGCATTTTATAGGCGCATTAGCACAACTTCTACTGCGGTGGCGTTAATACGTAAGTACCAAATTATCTTTGAGATTTGTATGTTATTAAGAAATTATTATTAACCCCTTAAGGTCACATTATATTACGGTTTAAAAATTCAAATTCATTATTGTCACCACCTATTTGAAAAAAAAAATATTCATCTTATTTAATGACAAGTAAAATGATACCAGAATAAAACCATTTATACTATTTTATAAAACTGATGGGAATGAAACAACTCTGAATAATTGCTGTGAAGTTTACAGCCCGTGAATGTCTCGGGCGCGACGATTAAAGTGGTTACGAATGTAAAAGGATATGGAATGTGTTTGATTGTAATTTTATGTTTCATATTAACGTAGTTTCTATCACTGAAAACTTCATGTACGAGAGTAAAGCATGGAACTACTTTTGACATACATACATACATACACAGATACCAACATCTCATATTTCGGAGTCTGATTCAAAATTTGCATATTTAAAGCGGAAAATCTATGTAAAAAAGCGTATCTTGTTTCTATTAGGTACATTTTTTAATTCAGTTTGAATTTTTTTCTTAAATAAAATTACTTGTTTAAATCATGTTCATCATGGATCAGACCCCGAAATAATTTAGAGATGTTTGCATATATGCATACATCCTGGGTATGTGCAGGTATAGCGCCAGATGTAGCATGCTAATTACATAGATATATAATTCTATTTTTCCAAATATATCATCGTGAAATTAAATAATTGTTAAACAGTTTTAAAAACTAAAACACACGCTTTTTATTTCAGGTCAGACTAAAAAGTCTAAAACGTTTTTTGGTTGCATAGTTACGGTTTTCATATGTATTTCAGTGATTGTCATGTGTCTAGGATGTTAGGTGACTATTAATTTCTCAAATTGCTTTTGATCCGTTTATCCGGCGTTTTTGATTTTGATCCTTTTGAGCGATAATTTTTCAAATTGTTGAATTGTCATCGGTTCTTAAATAGTGTGCAAAGTTTCAGTTTAATCTGATGTCTTAAAGTGGGTGAAAATAACGTTCAAAGGTTCCTTACATACATACATACATACAGGTGAAGCTAATAAAAGCGCGTTAAAAAAGTAAATACTCATCCTTGCTGATAGGAATTACAACCTAAACATCTTCATTAGATTTAAAAGCCTTCATAAAAAATACTTTGTTTTTAAATGTTTACTGAACCTCACTCATTTAAATTCTTTATCTCCACTTTAGGCCACATACTAGGCACAAAAAAAAAAGACCCGGATGATAATGTAAAGTCTATGGTAAATGTAAAGTCTAATGTTTCAAAACCGGTTTAAACCGGTTCTGAAATTGAAACTATCATAATATAAAAAATATATAAGCAAAATCGAAAAAGTAAAAACTAGGCCGGTTGTAGGTCGTCCTCAGCTATCCTAAGCAAAAAAAAAATGAGGTAAAAATATTAAAATTTGAGCGAGATATTTGAAAAGAACGCCTCCATAGACTTTACAGTATCATCCGGGTCTTTTTCTGTGCCTAGTGTGGGGCCTTAAGTTACATTCATTGTATTATTAACGGATAAGCCGTTTCCGGCATTCTATAGCTAATTTTGCGTGCCACTAGAAAAGAGAACCCCTATTTTCGGATTTCCTTTTCTTTAGCAAGGGAGATCATTTTTCAAAGGCGCGTATCATTAGTTTTAATGTTATGTTCACCAATTATCTGAAGATATTTATAACATGATATTATCGAGAAACGTTCTGACATGCTGAATGAGTAAGTCATGTGCTTGAAATTATCTTTGATACTTGTTGAACCTCATTGATTTAAATTCTTTATCGCCATTTAAGTTACCTTCATTTTATTATTAACAGATAAACCCATTTCGGGCATTTTATAGTTAATTCTGCACGTCACTTGAGAAGAAAACCGCTGTTTCCGAATTTTCCCTTCCTTAGCAAGGGAGAAATTTTCAGAGGCGCGTATCATTGGTTTTAATATTATGTTCATCATTTATCCGAAGATACCCTAATTTCCTGCGTATAATCCGCGGATCAAACAATCATTTTTCGACCCAGAAATTTTATTAAATAAAATATAACTTTTCAGATCGCCGTAAATATTTGCCTACATTTACAAAATAAAATTTTTGGGTCGAAAAAGAATTGTTTGATCCGCGGATTATAGGCAGGAAATTAGGGTATTTATAACATGATTTTATCGAGAAAAGTTCTGAGAAGTTGAATAAATAGATGATGCGCTTGAAATTATCTTTGAGATTTCTATATCAGTAAAGAAATTATCATTAAAAATATAAAAATATAGAATGTGTTTGAAAGTAGTATTTGTCTTTCACATAAACGTCGTTTCTTTCATTGAAAATTTCTTTTACGAGAATAGTGCATGGAACAACTTTTGACATACATATATATATGTACATTATGTGCATGAGCAGGTATAGTACGAGATGTAAAATGCTAAACGCATATGTATATAATTATATTTTTTTCGGCTGTATCATCTTAAATATTAAAAAGTAAATACTCCCCGTTGATGATAGGAATTTCAATTTAAACATCATTCAGTTTCAAAACCCCTGATAATACTTTCTTTTTAAATATTTACTGAACCTCGCTCATTCAAAATCTTTATCTGCACTTAAGTTACGCTCATTGTATTATTAACGGATAAACCGTTTCCAACATTTTATAGTTAATTCTGCCCGCCACTTGAAAAGAGAACCACTGTTTAAAAATTTCTTCTTCCTTAGAAAAGGAGATCATTTTTCATAGATATGAGTCATTGGTTTTAATATTATGTTCAACAGTTATCCGAAGATATTTAGAACATGATATTATCTAGAAAATGCTCTGATATGTTGAATAATTAAGCGATGCGCTTAAAATTATCTTTGAGATTTGTATATTATTTAGAATAGCGTAATAAGAAAATATTAGGTATGTAAAAGCATGGAATGAGTTTTAACGACATTTTATGTTTCACATTAACATCGTTTCTTTTGCTAAAAAATTCATGTACGAGAGATTTGATTTGTACATTATTAAGAATAGTGTAATAAGAAATTATTAGGTATATAAAAGCATGGAATGAGTTTTAACGACATTTTATGTTTGACATTAATGTCGTTTCTTTCGCTAAAAAATTCATGTACGAGAGATTTGATTTGTACATTATTAAGAATAGTGTAATAAGAAATTATTAGGTATGTAAAAGCATGGAATGAGTTTTAACGACATTTTATGTTTCACATTAACATCGTTTCTTTCACTAAAAAATTCAAATACGAGAGTAGTACATGGAGCGACTATTACACATTTAGTGCATGTGCAGTTATAGTATACTGCAAATTCTCAAACAGAAAAATGAACACATTTCGGAACGCTTTTTGTCTCCAAATTCACAACACAATAATATGTTGTGAAGCGCTTTGTATATTGTATTTTTAATATGTCTCGGAAGTACTCTTCTCTAGAAGTGAGTTTATAATACTTTGCAAAGTATTGCTATCATCTGTTCTAAAAATAGTGTTGTTAATTGTGTCGAAATAGAGTTGTGAATAGTGTTTTTCGAAATATTTTCTTAAAATAGTATTGCGCTGCATAACACTCTGTCCCCAAGTTATCGAAACATTGTAAACACCACACAATTCAGAACACTATAAAACAACACATTTAAAACAATTTCAAAATATTTTCTACATGGTGCCTTTAAAATTACACAGTTTTAAAAATAAATGTATTAAAATATGCTTTGAAAACACATTGTATCCTCTTGTAATTTTTAAAAACACTTTTTGCTCAATCTTTTTATTTCCTACAACACATTCACAACACAATCGAAAACGATTTTAGTTAAAAGTTAAAAGTGTTAATTTTTATGTTAAATTTTTATGCTGCAAATGTATTCATGCGTTTGCAGTATTCAAGATGTACAATACTAATTGCATACGTATATAGTTGTATTTTTTTTCAAATATGAATAGTTGCCAAAATCTTCCGCTTTTTTCGGCCCGGAAAAATTTTACAGTAAATTGTATTATTTCAAATCGCCGAAATCTGCTGATTAAATAAGACAAAAATTTCTATTAAATTTTTCCGGGTCAAAAAATCAAAAGAGTTGGCAGCTATGAAATATATGATCGACAATTTTTAAAAGTAAATGCTCACCATTGATGATAAAAATTTCAATCTAAACATCTGCATTAGTTTCAAAAGCCCTGTTAATATTTTCTTTTTAAATATTTGTTGAAACTCATTGATTTAAATTCTTTATCGCCATTTAACACTAGAACCGCCATAATGACCCCTGCCAGAATGGTAATAGTCGATTCGAATCAGAATTTTCTTCATAAGACATGTTATACAGGGTGTCCCTAAACAAATGGTATATACGCTAGGGGGTGATAGAACACATCAAGACGAGTAATAGTAAATAGGAAACCAAGGGTCCCAAACGTTTTCCAAAGGAGATAGCCGCCATTAAAGTTTGGGGTCCAAAATTTCAAATACACATAAAAAACGGAAAAATTGGTCGATTGATTTGCGGTTTTCACTAAAATTATTCTTTATGTTGGTATTTTCTTGAAAATAAATTATAAAGATAAATTTCGAAAAATGCCGATAGAGGGCGCTTTAGACTTTGAAGTAATGAAAAACTATTTTTTGCCGTGATTTTTTGCATCTCATTAAATGGTTTCGTAAGCTTAGACTTAAACTTAAATTTTGAGCTCAAAATCTGAATAGTTGGAAGCGGTTAAGTAGCACAAACTTAACTGTGTTCAGAGGGTTTAAATTTCAAATGATTATAAAAAACGGAAAAATTGGTCGATTGATTTTCGGTTTTTACTAAAACTATTCTTTATGTCGGTATTTTATTGAAAATGAATTATAAAGATAAATTTCAAAAAATGCCGATAGAGGGCGCTTTAAACTTTGGAGTAACGAACAACTAATTTTTACGTTATTTTTTGCATCTGATTAAATGTTTTCGTAAACTTGGACTTAAACTTAAATTTTGAGCTCAAAATCTGAATAGTTGGGAGTGCTTAAGTAGCACAAACTGAACTGTGTTCAGAGGGCTCAATTTTCAAATGATAATAAAAAACGGAAAAATTGGTCGATTCGTTTGCGGTTTAAAATAAAACTATTCTTTAAGTCAGTATCTTCTTGAAAATGAATTTTAAAAATAAATTTCAAAAAATTCCGTTAGAGGGCGCCTTAAACTTCAGAGTAAACAACAAAAAATTTTAACTGTTATTTTTTGTATCTAATTAAATGCTTTCCAAAACTTGTTAAATGTTTTCGAAATCTTAGATTTAAACTTAAATTTTGAACTCAAATTCTGAATCGTTGGGAGGGGTTAAGAAGCGCAAACTGAAGTGTGTTCAGGACATGAAATTTAACCCCCCCCCCCCTCGAACACAGTTCACTTTTGCGCTACTTAAACACTCGCAACGACCCAGAATTTGATCTCAAAATTTAAATCTAAGCATTTGAAAGATTTTAAAAAAAATAACGGTTAAAAATAGTGTTGCGCTACTCCAATGTCTAAGGCGCCCTCTATCGGCATTTTGTGAAATTTATCTTTAAAATTTACTTTCAAGAAAACACTGATTTAAAGAGTAGTTTTAGCAAAAACCGCAAAGGAATCGACTAATTTTTCCGTTTTTTATAGTGTTCCGTTTCGTCTGAAATTTAAACTCTCTGAACACAGTTCAGTTTGTGCTACTTAACCACTCCCAACTATTCAGATTTTGAGCCCAAAATTTAAGTTTAAATCTAAGCCTACGAAACCATTTAATGAGATGCAAAAAATAACGGCCAAAAATCGTATTAGGATGGATTATTTCGTTAATTCAAAGACTAAAGCGCCCTCTATCGGCATTTTTTTAAATTTATCTTTATAATTCATTTTCAATAAAATACCGACATAAAGAATAGTTTTAGTGAAAACCGCAAATCAATCGACTAATTTTTACGTTTTTTATAATCATTTGAAATTTAAACCCTCTGAACACAGTTAAGTTTGTGCTACTTAACCGCTTCCAACTATTCAGATTTTGAGCTCAAAATTTAAGTTTAAGTCTAAACTTTCGAAACCATTTAATGAGATGCAAAAAATCACGGCAAAAAATAGTTTTTCATTACTTCAAAGTCTAAAACGCCCTCTATCGGCATTTTTCGAAATTTATCTTTATAATTTATTTTCAAGAAAATACCAACATAAAGAATAATTTTAGTGAAAACCGCAAATCAATCGACCAATTTTTCCGTTTTTTATGTGTATTTGAAATTTTGGACCCCAAACTTTAATGGCGGCTATCTCCTTTGGAAAACGTTTGGGACCCTTGGTTTCCTATTTAATATTACTCGTCTTGATGTGTTCTATCACCCCCTAGCGTATATACCATTTGTTTAGGGACACCCTGCATACATGCAACACAATAAATAGACTAATAAACTAAGTTAAATAGTTCTAAATTAAAATTCTGGTGCGAAACACTTTTTATAAAACTTTAGTAAAATACCCGGCTGTTTTAATGTTAAGTTACCTTCATTTTATTATCAACAGATAAACCCATTTCTGGCATTCTATAGTTAATTCTGCACGTCACTTGAGAAGAAAACCGCTGTTTCCGAATTTCCTCTTCCTTAGCAAGGGAGAAATTTTCAGAAGCGCGTATCATTGGTTTTAATATTATGTTCACCTTTTATCCGAAGATATTTATAACATGATTTTATCGAGAAACGTTCTGTGATGCTGAATGATTTAGTCATGTGCTTGAAATTATCTTTGAGATTTGTATATTATTAAGGAAATTATTATTAAGAATATTAAAGTATGGAATGTGCTTGAACAAAATTTTATGTTTCACATTAACGTCGTTTCTTTTACTGAAAATTTTATGTACAACAATAGTGCTTGGAACTATTTTTGCATTTAGACATTGCATACATGCATACATTTAGGGCCTGATTGCTAACGGGGTACTCTCTCAGCATTAGAATTTTATAGAATTTTTTGTTTTGCTTGAACGCTCTTATCAATCAAAATTACTCTCATAAATAAGGTGAAAAATTATTTCTTTTTACTGGTGGCAGAGTGCCCCGTTTTCAATCAGGCCCTGCAAATATCTGGTGTATGCAGATATAGTACGAGATGTAGAATGCTAATTGCATAAATATATAATTATATTTTTTCAAATATATGATCGTGAATTTTAAAAAGTAAATATTCACCGTTGATGACAGGAATTTTAACCAAAGCATCTTCAACAGTTTGAAAAACTCTGATAACACTTTCTTTTTAAATGTTTATGATCTTCATTCATTTTAAATTCTTAATCTGCACTTAAATTACGTTCATTGTATTATTAACAGATAAACCATTTTTGACATTATATAGGTAATTCTGCACGCCACTTGAAAAGAGCACCACTGTTTCCGAATTTTCATTTACTTAGCAAGGAAGATGATTTTTCAGAGGCGTGTATCATTAGTTTAATGTTATGTTTACCAATAATCCGAAGATATTTAAAACATGACATTATCGAAAAAACGTTCTGGCATGTTGAATAATTAAGTTTATGCGCTTGAAATTAATTTGTTGTTTTGTGTATTATTAAGGTAATTATTATTGCGCCTGGTGCATGTAAAATCCGTCGTGGGTGCAAAAATAAATTGGCAACAAAAAGTACAGATATCTCCGATTTTTTCCCCTTTACTTTTAATATAAATGGTGTACTCCTGTTGCCTCAATTACAAAATTTTATTGAAAACTACAAAAAAATTAAACTATCAAAAATAAATTAAGATACAGTTTTCAAACAAATTGTATTAAAAAATGCATTTCCCCCCTATACTACAGCATAAAAATTGAAAATGTGCGATGTTCAGAAGTTAAAAAAATTGCAGTACCAAAAATTACAAAACCGAAATTTCATTTCAAATTTCAAAGTGTTGCCATTCGCAAAATGACATATGCGTTCTGCGCAGATATGTTTGCCCTTTATAAAATGGATTATCTTCACGTATGCCTTACGGGTCCGCCACTTACGTGTATTTCCGTTAGGTAATTGCAGATCTAAAACCTGAAATTTTTCCTATAATAAATATTATAATTTAAATATTATTTGAGGTGGGAAATATGTATTTTTAAATAAAGCTTTAGAAAAGTATTTAGTATGATTAGTTTTAATCTAATTATTTTAGTGTGTGATCGTGTAGTTTCCCCCTCTGTTTAATCTAAAATTTATTTATTTATTATTCCATTGTTTAATTTATTTATTGATGTAGTTTTAATTTCATTCGATAATAAAATTAAAATTACATTAATTTTGCCAGAAAACAAATGTTATTTTCTATTTAAATTGTTTTGAGAGAAATTGGTTGATCTCTTTTCATCGAATTTCACCCATTTAACACTAGAACGCCCGGAAATTTTACTCAAGTATTATAATAATATTTCACACCACTATTTTTATTCAAAATTATTTAATCAATTTATTGAACAAAAATCTGCGTGGTTTAAATTTAATATATTTCAAGAAAAAATTTCTGGTTTGAATTGAAATTTAATCATATGGTCGGAGTCGAATCGACTCCTTCCGGGCGTTCTAGTGTTAAGAAAACGAACACGTTTACGATTTTTTTTTTTTTTTTTTTTTTTAAATACATACTTGAAAATTACATTAAAACCAGAATAATTCATTCAACTGAAACACAGACTTAAGATAATTTGCATATGAAAATACATTTTTTTAATCCTTATTCGACGGTATAAAAATTGAAATTGTGTGATTTGTTTAAAATTAATCAGTGTGTAAGAAAAACGAAATAGGTTGCTCAGGTCCTTGCCCCCGGAGTTAAATTGATATTACGATCATATTTGTAATATAGATATAAAGATATAAATGTATGAATTTTGATTTATTTGCATATTAGAGGAAGAAAAGTTATGTTAAAGTTTAAAAATTAAATTAATTTAGCCAAATTTCTGAAGAAGCTCTATGTTTTAAACTCAAAATAAAAACAATGTCAATAAGAAGAAAAATATGTAAAAGCCTGTTATGTTAATCCATTCATATCTACATCTTACGTCATGTATATGTTTTGTTTACGTTCAAGGAAGCGAAATAGGATAAAGCAGTCAAAAACACATCACTAAGGATTTGCAGTTAGCTGGCCTCGCTGAAGGGAGTAATATTTTTAATGCTAGTATAAAATAAATAAAATGAAACGATCAATGAATAATCCCTTAGCATTTCCATTACTTAACCCTTTCAGGGACAAAGCACTTCCATTCCTAAAATGTTGAAATGAATGAATGGCAGCAGAATTTACGAGAAGATTTAATTGGAAATAAGAAAAACTGCATTTCAATTTCAGGATAAACCAAAACTACTTTTACGAAAATTCTGGTGCCATTGTGGCATTTGTGAAGTAAAATCAACTAATTTAACCTTCCTACCCTGTTCAAATTTTGCTCAATCTTAATAAAAGCATTTCACACCAGAATCATTATTTAAAACATTTTAATATATTTAATTGACATTTCTCTTCATTTGCTATTTAACTTTCTTTAGAAAAAATGTTCTGGTTCGAATCGTATAAAACAAATTATAGTTATGGGTCGATTAGACCCATTTATGTGTGCCAACTTCTGATTTAATTTCCGTAGAATGTTAGTTAATTTAAATCCAGCTCACCCCTTAACTGATTTGCTTATTGCATCATTTAAAGCTTTTTGACACCACTATTATTTTTAAGAAATTTTCATACTATTGAAAGTCGGAAATGTTTAGACTAAATTTCATGAATATTTTATTTAAATAATAGTGGTGGTGAGTCCTCTATTTTCAATTTGTTGAACGGAAAAGAATTGACCAGTTAAGGGATTAATGTGAATTACAGCTGTCATATTGCGTTTTCTTTATATTTCATTACAACGTTAAATGAGAAAAACAAAATCTTAGGAATATATCGTATTAATTAACCTTCAAATTAAGGTTACGTCTTATTGAGGGATAAACTTTATTTAAAGAAAAATCACTTATCATCATTTTGTAAACAGAAAACTTATTATAAACTAAATAATTTAGGCTTAAAAAAGTCGTACGTAAATTCCTGTGTCAGTCGATAATTTCTCATTTTGCTAACAAAATTTGCCGGTGCCGGAAAGGGTTAAATTTAAATACGATTAAATTTTAATCAATGGATACATTTTGAATAATTCTTACAATATGAATTTCAAACTATCACTGGGGTGGGTTTAAAGCAACATTTACATATTAATTTCTCTTAAAAGTTCAGACGTTAAACAGTCTTCAAGAATAAAATATTTTTCATGTATCGTAAGCTATTTAATTTCAGGTATCCACGTGGAACTAGTTTTATATAGTTTTTTTCGGAAAAAATTCTCATTCGAAACATACTTAATCAGATTTAAATTAACTCACATTTTATGAAGTTAAGTCAGAAGTTGGCAAGTATGCTGATCGGTTGCCACCCTGTTCTTGTGATAAGATATGTCTTTATATCAGCGGTTCCCAAACTTTCTTGGTACGCAACCCACCTTTCAGGAAAAAAAAATTCGCGACCCGCCTTTCAGTAAAAAAAAAAAAAAAAAAAAAAAATCTCGACTCACCCGTGATAAAGTTGTATATCAGAATAGCAATGTTTGTACGATCTCTATACTCTCAGCTATTCTATCATACGAAAAGCGCAAATTTTCGTACGGAAGATACATTATTAACAAAAACAAGAATCGGTAATCTCAATGTGTGTAAGGGAATAGTAATTAAAACAAAGCACAAACTGCAAAGGAAGTTGAAAACACATTTATTTATTTTGAAAAATAAATTTAAAACCAATGAGAGTTCGGTACACTGT